>JAYMSZ010000453.1:0-19836 GCA_036897665.1 Pelargonium citronellum
CAGAAGCCTTTGGAACTCTCTTGTGCTTGAACTTTGGTGGCTCAAGTGGATCTACAGGCATTTCCACCATTCTAATAATCCTTTCCTTTGCACCTGAATTAAATGCAGCAGATTGCTGTGACGGCTTATACTTTATAAATTTAGAATCTGACGACTGCTTAGCTACATTTTTAGGCTGAGCTGCACTCAATCTAACATTCACAATCTTTTCCAAGGCATTCTTAGTTTCCTCTGTCGTCTCCTCTATCTGTTTCTGCAACTCCTCATCCTCATCCTCCTCTTCCTCCTCGTTCCTGAGAATCTTAGGAACGAGATCCTTATGTTGCGAATAAACAATCTTCTTCGAGTTCTCATTCAGTTTAACAATGGCATCATACGCCACATTGCCATGGGCATCAACTGTCACCGGCAGAATCTTCGATCCAGGCTTCGCAGACCTATCCCTGCCCATGTCAAGAGGATACTGAGCTATATGTATCTCGGGAAAGGCACCCCCATCCCCAAAATCTTCTACCTTTCGAGGAATAAAGCCCGCACGCTTAAGATAAGGCGGTACCGGATTAGGTTTGAAAGCTGCAGATTTTTCCGCCTCGTCTGATGTACTAAAACGCTGCTTGAACCATGCATCATTGGAGTGGTCATAGTATGTTGTCGAGGTTGACTTGGCCGGAGGAAGAAGGTCCCTCAAGGCTGCCATGGCGAAATTTTTCCAGCAATCAACCTAACCTTGCAATCCTATGAAGTTGACAGTACAATCAATAAGTAAAATTCTACTTCTGTTCAATGCTATATAAAAAAAAAACTATGGTAGAGATCTAATTAGCTACAAAACTGAAATCAAATCAATCGCAGCAACTCCAAATCGAAAACCTATCCCACAAAGTTAAGATCCTAGCCCTACAATAACGGTAAAAAAACTACAAAATTGATATATCAAATTCAGGCAAACAAATTCGCAGAAAAAAAATTACTAACCGGTTAGGGTTTGGTGTTCCTCGAAGAAGCGAATCGTCGCAGAAACCCTGAAGGATTGGTCGGAGCTACGATCGGAGAAGAAATATAAGGGAATTTTGTGCTCTCAGAGAAACATTACGTATTGGGTATAAATTGCAGGCTTTTCAATTTTGAGTTCGGATATCCGAATCCTAATTGTCTATGGGTTGGGCCTATAATGGGCTTTAATATGCTAGGGGTAAAAGCCTCAGGCCCACTATCCTTTATCCAATAGAGAGGCGCCACGTGGCAGACCACGTAGCCTGGAGCCAATAGCGAGGCGCATATCCTGACCAATTATATCGTTCGGACACGTGTTAAAATTAAGGACAGTTCTGTCATTTCAGTGAAACAAATCGAGGCCATTTTCGTCATTCGAGTTTTGGTGGCAGTTTCGTAGTTCTGGGAATATCACAGTTTCGTCATTTAGTTGCTACAATAACGAAGTCTTCTTCAGTGGTATATACTCCCGAGTCTCTACTCACCAAAACCCCCTCTAACGGAACATACGAATCGAGCTTGATTTGGCCGTTCATGGCGGCCTCAGACACCGCCGGCGCTCCGGGAGGAACAGCCTTACGCTACGCTTTCGGAAATATTCTCTCATTCTTTATCCTCCTCTTGATCGGCGTCCTCGCTTTCTCGATCCGTCTCTTCTCCGTGAGATTTCCGATCACTTTGCTTTAATTGATTCGTCGACTTCGAGCTTACGACATTATTGGAATGCAATCCTACTTTTCCGATGAAATGCTGGATTTCGTGTGATTGAATGGAGAGAAAGGAAAATTTCGTGTTTTGCCGTCTCCATAATGTTGTTGAGTTGTTTAAGTTTCGCTTATACATTTGGTCTCTCGGTGCATCTTTAACTGACTGAGTCTAATTGTTGCTTGAGCATTATTTTCCTTGCGTTCCGCTTTTATTTGAGAATGTTATGTTGTTGCTTACTTCAGAGCAACCAAAAATGTGCTAGCTCTTTGCATCTTTAAATTTATTGGTATTCTCATGGTTTTGCGGATTGATTTTCAGGTTATCAAGTATGAAAGTGTAATTCACGAGTTTGATCCCTACTTCAATTACAGAGTCACTCAGGTTTGTTTTGATTTCTGATACAAAATAGTAACGGAGTATTTATTTTTATTCTTCAGACAGAACTATTAGTTACTTGCCTCTTTATTTTGATTTTCCTTTTCATTGTCATCTACTGAAAACACTAGCCTAGGCAGGACGTCTGAATCATATTACTAAGCTGGTGCAGTTAAATTGCAACTGTTTATTCCACGTCTGAGTAAAGAACATTGAATTTGGTTTGTAGTGGGATTTTTTTTTTTTTTGATGAAAGGTTTGCAGTGGGATTAGTTTGGTACCAACTCAAATCTCAATTTGATATATAGATAGATCACAACATTAAATATAATTATACTGTCACTTATTCCAAATATTTGAACCAGAACTGTTAATACCCAATTCAAATTGATCGCAACAAAATAAGATTTTTGATACCCAATATGTTTTTTGACTTTACAATCTGATTGGTATTCGAACATTATTATAATAGATCTAATGCTTGTTTATTTTTTCTTACTAATTTATTAAACCTTTCTAGTGATAGAAGATGACAAGTGTGTTCGCTGGTTTCAGTTTTTGACGAAGAATGGGATATATGATTTTTGGAACTGGTTTGATGATCGGACCTGGTAAATGCTATAATATTGTGACTGCTGGAGGAATTTAGAAAGCAAAATTCTTGCTTGTTTATTATGTCTATTATTAACCCGACTTGGTTTGATTTTATTTTTCTAAAGGTATCCTCTTGGTCGCGTGATAGGTGGAACTGTCTATCCTGGATTGACATTAACAGCTGGCACCATATGGTGGTGGGTATTTTGGAGTTCATAGAAAGTTTTGCTCCTAATATTGTTGCTAATTTTTAAACCAAATTCATGTATTCTCTCTTGAGGTGGTTTCTTTCTTGTTAACACATTGAAACTATACCCGTCAGCTAGTCTTGGGTTGACCATAATTTTTGAGTCATTACTCTTTGATGTCAGGTTTCTAAATTCATTGAATATTCCTCTGTCTGTTGAAACTGTTTGTGTGTTCACTGCGCCTATATTCTCTGCCTTTGCTTCATGGGCAACTTACCTTTTGACTAAGGTTTGAACTCTGTCTTGTTTTTGTGCTATATATTACAGTCACTTTCTGAAAATTTCTTATGATGTACAATTGCTCTTCTTCAGGAAGTTAAGGGTGCTGGTGCTGGACTAACAGCAGCAGTTCTGTTGGCCATGGTAAATTTACTGAACGAGTTTTTCAAATAACTATAATTATACAGACACCAGACCAAAAAAATGAAAATCCCCTCTTCAATTGAAATTAATGACCAAACTGAAAGATTCGATGAAGTTGTGAGTTCTCACATATTGTTGATGATATTAGAGTGATGATAATGAAGAGGGGAAACGGGGTGTATGATATGTGACCTAAAGTAGATCCTACTTTTCATTTTTAAAAGCCAGATTCATAGCAACTAGTGTCCTAGAGGATATTCATGAGAGTTGGCAGCATGAATCAAGTTCCATGTAAACTCCTGTAAAATACTTGGCGATTTAGATTTAAGTGATCATGAAAACTAATTGTTAGATTCTATGCAAATAGTTGGTGTGGCAGTTTTGAAGTTGAATACACATGCACTTGAGTACACTGGGGGTAGCCGTTTATTCTTCAACAAATGTTTCAGGTGTTCTGTAATCTGTATGCTTATTCTCGTTTTGAAATGGAGTTAAGTTTAAGATACTGACCACTAGTGTTTGGTTAGGAAGATGTGCAAACATGTAAACTTAGATGTGATATTTATTCGGACCTGAAAATTTCTCTCGATGTATACTGACCACTTATGTTCGTTTGGTTTATAGAGTTTGATTTATTTTTCTAAAAACACATAATGTTAGCTTTTCTCTTCTCTCTTTTTGTCTACAGGTTCCATCATACATATCACGATCTGTGGCTGGCAGCTATGATAATGAAGCTGTGGCTATATTCGCTTTGATCTTCACTTTCTATCTTTATATCAAGGTTACATTTTAATTGGACTTGGCATGTTCATTTTATTCTTTTTGGTGTCATCTTTGTGTCTGACAGAATGTCTATTTGAGGAGAAATAAGTTTGTTATCAATATACAAGTTGGTAGATATTACTCTTTTTCTTGTGGATTGTTGCTATCTTCTGCACTGCATATTCGCATAACTGGTGTTTGACTTCTACTACATCTTTATGCAGACATTGAACACAGGGTCCCTCTTTTATGCCACTTTAAATGCTCTAGCATACTTTTACATGGTAGGCATTGTTTGTTAATGCTGTTTATTTCTCATCTACTTGTTGTCGTATTTATGTCTCTTGGTGTATTCTTTTTCAGGTCTGCTCTTGGGGAGGGTACACCTTTATTATTAACCTTATTCCAATGCATGCGCTTCTGTGCATTGTAACTGGTCGCTATTCTTCTCGACTCTATATTGCCTATGCTCCCTTTGTAAGTATTTGCAGCACTCATGAAGCCTTAGCATAGCTTATACTACATATAAATGTTGATTCTTGTTAATGTGTTGAAATTCCCATTAAGACTACACAAGTCTCTTGCCCTTAAAATCCTGCTAACCACTCCACCTATAACTCTGTTTGGTTTCTTACTTTCTATGTGGCCGGTAGGGTTGGTTTTGCATCATTGTATGTTTCAGAATTTGATATCTTGGTTTTTGTGAGCATTATGTATTTTGTGTGCAGGTTGTTTTGGGAACCTTGTTAGCTGCACTGGTGCCTGTTGTTGGATTCAATGCTGTCATGACATCAGAACATTTTGCATCATTTCTGGTGATTCTTTATTCTTGATATGCATTTTTTCTTGATTTCTTGATCTGACATTTGTTATATCTCATTGCACAATCTTTTTGTGAATGCTTGTGCAT
Organism: Pelargonium citronellum; assembly: GCA_036897665.1. Lineage (NCBI taxonomy): Eukaryota > Viridiplantae > Streptophyta > Magnoliopsida > Geraniales > Geraniaceae > Pelargonium > Pelargonium citronellum. The sequence goes on from JAYMSZ010000453.1 coordinate 4,957, forward strand.
ACCTTATACGTGTGACTTTTTCCCCTGAGAACTATAAACCACAATCTTACTAAGTCTGTATGCCATGCTTAAACTCTTCCAGCTAGGTTGAGTTTGTTATGGCTAATATACTGAATCCACATTTCTAAGACTGCCTCTTAAAGGTGTTGCTGGTGTATGAAATTATAACTGCTTATTCTTTTATTAATACTGATGTTGCCTGAAGACTTGTTCTGGTGTTTTTACTTGCATGACTGCAAAATATCAGGCTACCTTTCTTTCTAGGAACCTTTGCCCCCCACATAGTTTTTGATTGTCCAGCTTATGTTCTATATGCTTCTTTTTTATAAATAATTTCTTCTTGATGGCTATTTATTTGATCTTATTTTTTGCAGGTGTTCATTATCATCCACGTGGTTGCTCTTGTGCATTATATCAAAGGGGTTTTATCCCCCAAAATGTTTAGAGTAGCTGTTGCACTTGTAGTGACTGTTGGCCTGTAAGCTTCCCTTATCTTCTTTATCTTAAAAATGCTGTAGTAGCCCAATCTTACATATTTGACATACAAATATAAAAAGAAGAGAGTTTAATTCATGCTCACTGCACTGAATTTTTCCATTAGTTATGTTAATTACAATCCTGAGTTGTAGTAATATGATTCCAAAGGGTCTAGTTACTGATCTTTTTCCATTATTTTTTCTTCAGGGTAGTATGTTGTGCTGTGGTAGCAGTGCTTGTGGCATTAGTGGCTTCTAGCCCAACAAAAGGATGGAGTGGACGAAGTTTGAGTCTGCTTGATCCGTAAGCAACTAGATTTCCTTGTTTGTCAATTTACTTATTTAGTTAGTGCCATTGTCTTGGTTAGGTTGGTGTAATTTGGTTTATGGCTGGGCTTTCTAATATGGTGAGAATATGTATTAAGCATGCATAACTTTCATTTTAATGTCTTATGTCTGAAGGCTCTTTTATCCATTTTGTTGATCCTGTCAGAACCTATGCCAGCAAGTATATACCAATTATTGCTAGTGTTAGTGAACATCAGCCCCCTACTTGGCCATCTTACTTTATGGACATCAATGTACTGGCCTTTTTGGTTCCAGCTGGCATCATTGTAAGTCGCTTTGTTTTCTTCCCTCTTTCTTCCTTCCTTTATTATCTCATATTATTAATCAGTATATGAACCTCTCATTACCTATATATCTATAAATTTGTAACTCTTATCACTGTCATGCTATCTGTTTTTTTGTAGGCATGCTTTCTGCCATTATCTGATGCAAGCTCCTTTTTGGTCCTATATATTGTAACATCTGTGTATTTTTCAGGAGTCATGGTGAGAAGAATTATTAAACAGTTGGATTCCTACTCTTATTGATTTGTACTTTTAAAAATCTTTGTTGTCTGTTTTACAGGTACGACTTATGCTTGTACTTGCTCCAGCTGCTTGCATTTTGTCTGGGATTGCTCTGTCTGAAGCTTTTGATGTCCTTACACGGTCAATCAAATTTCAATTACCTAGCTTATCAGGCGATTCTGAACTTAATGTAATTCTTCTCCTCACTATATTGTTTATTTTCCTAAGTATATATTCCCAACTATTATAGGAATCCATTTTGCTTCAGGATTATGAATGATTTTATTCTTTGACCATTAAGACAGGAGATGGTAGTTCTGTTAGCGTTGCACAAAATGAAGTGGCAAAAACAGATACAACTGATGACACAATAAAGGAGCGACCCTCAAGAAAGAACAAGAAGAAAGAAAGAGACCATGTAGTAAAGGCTCCAATTAAGTCTCAGATTAAAAAGAGGCTTCTGGTCTTACCTTTGGAGGCATCTGTCATAGCCATTCTACTGATTCTGTTGTTGGGTGCCTTCTATGTGGTATTAAACAATGTTCTTTTCCAAGTTTTTCTGATTTTAACAACTTGCCTGTTATTGGTAGTGATACAATAATTTTTTGTTTACTCCATCGAATTAAAGCATGCTATGGTCTTTGATATTTTCTCTATTACCTTCTTTTGGACCATGATTATTGTGAATATAAGCATGTGTAGTTCAGTTAGTTATATAGATTCATCATCTTTTGATTTCAATTAGTGCTTTATGGAGAGCCAAAGTCTCGTGGAATCAGACATTTTTGTAACCTTAGAATTCTTTTACCACATATTGTTGTGCTGAATTGATTTAGATGTGATATGCAGTTGGAAATACTGCCTACTAAGTTTTATTGTTCATTTGGATGGCTAACATTTAGATGTATGTTTCTTAATTTATGCATCCTCCCCTATGAAGTATTCAGATTAGGAGTTGTTCCTGCTGCTAGAGTGATAGATTAAGACTGATGCTTGGAGTCTGACATTTGCATGCTTTAGAGTTAATTAACACTCACTATTTGTATTTCAGTCTGAGATATTGAACAATCTTGAAAATTCTGACAACCTTCTAATGTAAGCACCAATATGAAGCCCAAGCATTCTTGAAATGTAAATAGCTAGAAAATGTGACTTTAAGCCCACTATGGCACTCTCATTTTAACAATTTGGTATGCTTTAGAGCAAGAAGTTTTCTCAAGTGATTTGTCTGTATGTAGATTCATTGTGTTTGGGCAGCAGCGGAAGCTTATTCAGCCCCTTCAATTGTTCTGACGACGAAATCACGTAATGGACTTCATGTTTTTGATGATTTCAGAGAGGCTTATTCATGGTTAAGTCATAATACTGAGGTGGATGATAAAGTGAGTATCATATTATTTTTCTTCGTTGTCATGTTTCTTCTGATATTATAGATTTGTACCATTTTATATGTATCTGATAATCTGACCTGAAGACTGCAAATATATGCTAGTTCTTTCAGGCATCTTGTACTCAGACAGGACCTCTCGCATCCTGAGACGTTTGGTTGTGGGCATTGTACATTCCTTTTTGGATTTGCTTTAATTAGATTACTAGTGCTAGCTCTTTGTTCATGGATCAAGTGGATTGCAAAAGGGTTTTTGGTATTTGCAGATTGTGATAGCATCATATCACAGCTTATCGTGTCTTCAAAGAACTTATGATCAGTTGATATGGCATTTTCGAATTAGAATATGGGACAGTGCATAATAAAAACTTTGTGCAGGTTGCATCATGGTGGGACTATGGCTACCAAACAACAGCCATGGCTAACCGCACAGTGATTGTTGACAATAACACGTGGAACAACACTCATATTGCCACTGTGGGTACTGCTATGTCATCTCCTGAAAAGGCAGCTTGGGAAATATTTACCTCCTTAGATGTGAAGTATGTTCTTGTTGTATTTGGAGGTTGGTTTCCTTCTCGTACCCCATCCATCTTCGATAAAGAAATGCTTATTCTGATGTGTTTCCTCATTATTTAGGAGTTGTTGGCTACCCAAGTGATGATATCAATAAATTCCTATGGATGGTTCGTATAGGAGGGGGTGTTTTCCCTCATATCAAGGAACCTGATTACCTAGTAAGTTGTTTCTAGCAGTGCCGATTTTATTGAGCTTAGAGATAAAATTGGGTTATCGATGTTACAAAACTTTAACGGAGTGTATCTTTTCTTTTTTGTCTAAAGAGAGATGGTCAGTATCGAATTGATTCCCAGGCCACTCCAACTATGCTTAATTGCCTTATGTACAAACTTTCATATTACAGGTCTGCTCCTTAATACAAAGTCAGTTATTTTTATCTGAAGGTTTCTGCTACTTTTGGCTCTTAGAGTTCTCAACTCATTTTGGTTTCTTTTTCTGAAGGTTTGTGGAGACAGATGGTAAAGGGTTTGATAAAGTGAGACGGACTGAAATTGGGAAGAAATATTTCAAACTTCACTATTTTGATGAGGTAAGTTTATGTGGATAAGTTTTGAATTTTGGACAAAACAACACTATATTCTACCAATTCGTTCATCTTTCCCTTTGTTAAGTTTAGCAGTACTTTTATCATTTGATTGTGGGTTCAGTCATCAAGTTAAAATTCTAACTTGCCAGAAAACACTAACTGAGTAGCGATCTCTGTTCTAGAACGTCTTGTTCCGAAACGTGGAACGCTAACGAAGAAATGCAAATTTTGTTCAGTTGTAATATTGAAAATTATTCAATTAGTTATGAAATTTCTATTAATATTTAATGAATAAATATTTCATGTTAGGAACAAAATTTCCACGATCTGAATTGAGGGTTCCAAAAAACTCTACCCAACGTTCCAAACTCTAACATCTTAATGGACCGCATTCCCATTTTGGTACTGATTAACTCTATTAATGGTTTTAGGTTTTCACAACTCACCATTGGATGGTTCGGATATACAAACTGAAATCTCCGAAGAACAGGATTCGCGGAAAGACAGAGAAATCAAAATCGGTATGTACCATGCTATATCTTTTGATGTAATCTGTAAACTGCTCGTAAGCCTTAGTGTAGCACGACTGACTGAATGTAACTTTATTGGTAGAAAGTGAGCTCTTCAGTGAACTCGAAAAGAAATGGAAGCAAAAAGAATCCATGGCAATGAAAAACAGTTTTGTAGGCGAACGAGAGAGGTCAGTTACACTATTCATGCATGTAATGTACGCAAAATCCTACGGAGACCGGCGAAGGATGTTCATGCAGAGCATAGTTTATTCCTTGCAGAAATGGAACATCCTCCAACATTATATGAAGAACATGAGATTTTGATTGATTATATTAGGTTTCTGCTAATATCTAGTTATACAATGGAGTTTTGGTTATAAAAAAATGTTGAAAATTCTCGAGTGTTTTGTCAATGCAAAAGACTAAAATTACATTCAATCCAAGCCAGATTCTTTCAGGATCGCCAATTTCACATGTCATAGTTATACAAATGCTACCAATCACTCAAACGACAAAACTAAAAAATAAAAAACTCGCCCGATACAAATTGCTCAAACTAAGAAACCAAAGAATACCTGTAACTGTCGAATAAATTATCAAGCCTACGTCTGTTACTATCATATCTCCTAAACCCTTCTTCCCGGAGGGCGACACCTAAAGAACATAAAGAGATAAAAACCAAACATGAAATCCCCAGAAGGCCGGAACCTCACCATGCTACAGCGGGAGGCAGCAACTCGTAAAGAAATTTACTGTACAAGAATCGACCTTGTTCTCAACCTCTCAAACTTCTGTAGAATACTATATCAACTACAGTTTCTTGGGCAAGTGGTAGGTCTTCTTGAGGAATTTAGCAGCCATCTCATCGTTCCGGTAACACAACACGCGTAGTAAAGTGTTGGGTTCGTTAGGATTCCATTGTCCAGAAGTTGAAGGCAACGGAAGTCTTGACTTTGCAGAAGAGCCGTAACTCTCCACAATTGCACTTCTGAATTGCTCGATGAGGCTCTCTGTATCTGTAGACAACAAGGGAAGGACATTTCTAACTGTCACCGAACACTTACTTATTAGATCAGCTGGTAATCCGTCCCCATTGGACCAGAACAGATCTGTGAGAAACTTAAAATCCTCCTCGATTATTGCCGAATCATGCTTAGAAAAAGCGCGAGAAGGGCCTCCGGCGAGCAAAACTAACAGAAACCCTTCAAAAGAAGCTTTCATTACGTCAGATATAAGACGTGTTCTGACTCTATCGTGTACAGTAGTTGCAAGAATCTCCAAATATTGCTCAAGCTCCTGAAGAAAATATTCAATCCTCGATGATGATGTTTCCCCAACATATAAGCCATCCCAAAGAACATGATTTAGATCGTGGAAGATGATCCTGTATGCTGTTAACTCGCAGAGTTGTTGGATACCTTCCAAACAAGCAGCTGCTGAGAGCTCAAACTTCTTCCCCGTGCCATTTGCAATATCATCGGCACGTGTGGACTCGGCACTTCTAAGTTGGGTAATTGTCCTCTTCTCCAAAACTTCCAATTGAGTTCGGATATGATGAAAAGTATTGATACGAACACATAACTGGGGCACCCCAAAAGAGTCATCTCCATTTGCGGTACCAGTTTGGGATTTCCTCTGCGCTATATATGATTTTTCCTTCTTTTTAAATACACTACGAAATTTTGATCCTGTTGTACATCTAGTCAAAGCAGGCATCGTGGGCATGTAACTAGTTCTTGTTCCTGCAAATCGAAAAAAAAAAAAAAAGACTTACAGTTATCATCAAACTCAATTAGTTATCATAGCACAAGTCTCTCAGTACCGGGCTATGCAAGACTTACCACAACCAGATTTTGCCTTTAATATGTAGTTCTGAAGACATTTGTCAAGAGCAGTCATCAATTCGGGAAGCAAAACTGCATGCAACGGAATTGGTAACAGGAAGAATGCTTCCAATGTCTCATCAATGATTCGAAGAACTTCAACAGCAGAAGGAGAAAACCGCTCTTTATTTGCCCGTGGATTCCATACCTAAATGAAGGAAATAGAAAAGGTTAGAACATGAAATCCAGTTACGACTAATACAAAGTCCTTTGGAACATCATTTCACGATATCTTTCTACAATGGTCTTCATGTAAGTGAATGAGATGTGAATATGACTACAAGCCAACCAACACCTGGACCTACAATTGCAGGCTTCTGTCATGTTGAACCGCATTCAGATTTCTATCATTTCTTAACTCTGATATTATATGTATCTATAAAGCCTAAAATATGAATAAAATGGATAGAGCTACAATTAAAACTCCAAATCATAATCTGAGAAAACTGAAAAGAATAACAACCTAAATCACGCTCAGCCCTGCTTCCGGAAAAATGTGGAGAACCACTGATAGACAGAAGAGTAAATAAAACAATGATGCATACCCAGTTTCTCAATATCGAAATTCTTTTGCTTCAGTATGGAGGCGAATTGTCTTACCCCATAAAAAACATGCATGCTAACAGCCTCATGCACATAATCAACGAAAGAGTTAATTAAGTCATATCATGGACCAAAATGCTGGGGGTCCCAATCACCTCCTAAATTTACCATCTTGAAAATCAGGTGCAATTGTACATGTGTAGTTGTGTGACCAAGCAATAATTAGGGTCACAGTCAGACCACTTAGATCTTGGTTAACATTAATTCATTTTGAATTCGGAGATGAGGTTCTAAGTATATCAGCCATCCATTACATACCTCTTGTTGCAGATTCCTGTCGAGCCATTCCTTTAGCCTGTCCACTCTGGTCTTTATCCAGGACTTCACCAGATTGCCAATTATAGCTTCAGCCTCAAAAGGAGGCATCTCCCTTATTACTGATTTCCCACCATCCTCGCTGTCCACTGAATCTTGGACTGCAATCTGCACGAGATCTTTCTCTAATACGTCAGCAGCCCTCAGAACTTGTATGGCATCAGGTGTCAACTCACTAATACCAGAAACATATTGCTTTAGTTCAATTGCATAATTAGCGTGAAGGGTGGCAACAGCCACTCCTGCTGCAAGAGGGTGCCATCTCTTCAGTACTGGACTAAATATGGCTTTCTCGTTAATAGCCAATTCACTGATATCTTGTGCAAGTAAAGCAAGTGAAGGGAGGTGATTTTGCTGGTTTCTAGATAAACGCTTGCTTGAGCTCACCTTCTCTATTATCTGTTTTGAGATATTGAAACGGAAATTTATGTCATGTTTTTTATTTGAAATACACAGATCACTGAGTAAAATATAGTCATATTTAAGCATAATCTGGATAAGATAAATAATTTGAAACTGATAAGTATATCAAAGATCTAACTTCTAAGTCAAAGACAAAAGAAACTATCACTCACACAAGGCATAAACTGCATGCTATCAATAAGTACTTATTCAGTTCTTCAGGATTATTGTTGAAATTTTTTATATTAAAATGTTAAAGCAAGAAAGTCAAGATCAGGGAATCAGAAAACTTCTCAGTAAGGTCAAGCAACTAAAAACGATGACAAGTTAGAGGACTTTAATAAAAAAGTCAGGGCAAAGAATATATCCAACCAAAAGAGAATGGAAGCTTACACAGAATTGAAGGAGTAAGACTACTTTCTTGAACTCTATAGATCATACGTGAAGCAAAAAAAGCAGGATTTGTTACACCAAGGAAATTTGCAAATAGTCCGGCTTTTTTTCAAAAAAAACAAAATATATCCCACAGATTTAAGTTCAAAATTAAAACAAAATCATCTAGTGAGTGCCTTTTAGAATTGAATACCAAAAGTAGGCTTAGAACTGAAATGATCAAGATTGAAGGACCAATGTAAACAGTTTAGTATTCAGCATTGCAAAGTTGGAAGACATCTCTTCAAATATTTAAGTTTTTAACACCTATTAATAGATAAAGACATAACGCTAAAACAGTGAAACTTGCCTGAGCAAAAGCAGTCCGGAGTGATGATCGTATGTAAGTATCAACCCTCTCACGAGCTATATCAACATCTTTCCTTTTCCTATGATACTCATGAGAGATATCTTCTACCAACATCTTTGCTGCTACAACCGCAAGAGAAACAATACTCTGCATTGTCTCAATATTACCACTATGAAAAGTATCACGATAAGAAAGAAGCCTTTTTTCCGCCCAACCTAACATTGAACTCAACACAGAACTCAATATTTTCGAGTAAAGTGGATCTGTTGTAGCCTTCGAATCCTTTTCAACTTCCAACAGTAGATTGCCGGCAGCAAACAGCAAGTCATTTTCTACTTGACCTGTCGTGACATAGCGCATAAACAAAACCCATGAGAAACAAATATTATGCAGCATCTGGTTCATCCCAAGGATTGTCCATGTCTTCTTTATGAGTTCTAGAACCTCATCAACCTCTTCAATCACAGATGTTTCTTCGTTAACATCAAAGCAAGCTTCTAGAAGCAATTGATAGATTCTTAGATTGAAAGGAAATCCATCAGCCCAGTGACATATCTCAGGAGAAGACCCATTAGTTGATCTACATGCAAGTGACATAACAGTATTCCGGAGTACTTGCATTGATTCACTGTTCCTTCCCATTTCTACAGGTTTCTCAATAGCCCCACGAATACTTTCCCGGAGTCGCTGTGGGGCACCATCTGTTTTGTCTAGTGGCAGGTAAGGATGCAAAAGGAGTCCAGCTTCAAGAACCTTCAAGTTTCTTTTCTGCCAATTTTCACACTCTTGCGGGCTGGGGAAGTCATTACTCTTGAACTGCTGTAATAGCTCAAGTGGTAGAACTATGGACTCTATGCGTCTTCCAAGCTGAAACAAAATGCAGGGACAGACGGCCATTCATTAACAATACTAAGTACACAAGAAGCAGGTCGATTCCAAGATTAGGAGAGCCCTGTTGCGGGTCGCTGCTGGACAGGTTTGGCTCCTTCATTTTCGGATATGGGTATGTTTGGATGATGAGAAAGTTGAGTATCAAGAAAATAGTAGTTCCATTATTCATTTCAGAATTAAAATGTTTGGTCTTTACTAATTTTGTTTGGTTATTGAGAAAATTGATTATTAATGTTTTAGGCTCTGCTTGACTTTTGAAACACAATGAGCCAGAAAAACCTCTCTGGTAGATTCTCATTTGTTTGTTTTAATAGGTCAGTCTGATGTTTTAATATTTGATAAACGAGAAGTTTGAATTTGACTGAACCAAGAGCTGCATTTGTTTATTTCTCTCAATGACATCATACCCATTGTTCTATAGTTTATTTGATTTGATTTGTCCTATTTACCTTTTGTTTGATATATGTTTTAGTGCTTGTTTGTTATATGTCTTCTATTACTATTTTAGATCGTATATGCGAATTTTTACTAACATCTGACGGGTATCGGGCCAAATCCATTCAATTTTAAGTTAACGGTCCACTTCGTTTTTTTGTACAATCGACGGTTCAAACGAACCCGGATTGCTCCTGACTTTCACGCTCCCTCATTTATTCACATTTTCTTAATATCGAGCGGTTCAAAATATTTTTATGAACTCCCGAATATATTTAGATCTCTCAAAAGTCACTTACAACAACTTATTTACCAAAGTTTTCAACAACTAGTAGTGGCCACTAGGAAAACCACATCGCCTAATAAATTTTATTTCATTCTGAACAGTTGGATGTCTTCTAGTACTATTTTAGATCGTAAGTGCGAAATTTCACCAACATCTGACGGGTATCGGGCCAAATCCATACGATTTTGAGTTAACGGTCCACGTCGTTTTTTGCACCATCGACGGTCCAAACGAGCCCGGATTGCTCCCAAATTTCACGTGCCCTCATTTAGTCACATTTTCTTATTATTGAGCGGTTCAAAAAAATTTAATGAACTCCCGAATATATTGAGATCTCTCAAAAGTCACTTACAACTTCTTATTTACCTAAGTGTCAACTAGTAGTGACCACTAGGAAAACCACATCGCCTAATAATTTCTATTTCATTCCGAGCCGTTGGATGTTTTCTATTACTATTTTAAATCGTAAGTGCTAAATTTCACCAACATCTGACGGGTATCAGGTCAAATCCATACGATTTTAAGTTAACAGTCCACGTCATTTTTTGAACCCTCGACGGTCCAAACTAGCCTGGATTGCTCACAAATTCCACGCGCCCTCATTTATTCATATTTTCTTATTATCTAGCGGTTCAAAAAAAATTTATGAACTCCCGAATATATTGAGATCGATCTCTCAAAAGTCACTTACAACAACTTATTTACCTAAGTGTCAACAACTAGTAGTGACCTCTAGGAAAACCACATCGCCTAATAAATTTTATTTCATTCCCAACCGTTGGATGTCTTCTACTACTATTTTAAATCGTAAGTGTGAAATTTCACCAACATTTGACACGTATCGAGCCAAATCCATACGATTTTAAGTTAACGGTCCAGGTCGTTTTTTGCACCATCGATGGTTCAAACGAGCCCGGATTGCTCAGAAATTTCACGCGCCCTCATTTTTCACATTTTCTTTAAATCGGGTGTTCGAAATATTTTTGTTAAATCCCAAATTAATTTCAATCTCTCAAAAATCACTTACAACAACTTAGTTATTCAAATGTCTATTAGTAGTTATCATCAGAAAAACCATATCGCCTAAATTTAATAATACAATTTATAATTAGAAACGTATCGATGAAATTTTAAATCCACTACCAAGTTTGACCCCCTTTCACATCCAAAGAAAAATGATATTGGCATCACATCTTTAACCATACGAAGATACAATAACTGATGGTAAAAAGATTAGGCAACAAAACAAAACTGAAATAATAAACAGAAGTATGTAGTCAATAACTAATATTTCATATATAGATTGTGATATTCAAGGTACTGAATCATATGATAGTACCATTCACAAAAGTAACCATACAATTTAAGTACAATGAATATCACAAAATGTAGGGCTATTCCCAAAAACAAGCCCTGAAATATACCCCATTCTTTACAAAAAGTATCCAACTACTACAGGTAGTGCCCATATAACTGCACAGAAATATCCCCAACTTCACAGAAACTATCAGGAGCTACACAAAAACTTTGTAGCTCCACACAAAAACTTTCATCAATATGCATTTGCAAATTTAGCTCCTCAACTTGAGCGTCATCATGCCCCAACTTCAAAAGTTCCTCCTACGAAATGGATAAAACATTAAACATGACAAATGAGTATGTCAGAAATTACAATTAATTGTGTAAACGAAAAACAAGACAGCCAAGAGAGTTTAACTTTGTCAAAATTGTACACAATCCAAACAAAATCTCAAAATTGAGTATGCAATTAACTATGAAGAACAAAATAAAAAATAAAAAACAGGAAAGGCAGTAGAATCATAACTGTCAAGATTTGTCCAAATCCAAAAGACTAGCATTTTGTTGTTCACGAATATGCAATACGCAGAACATACATTTAAATCCAAAATACAATGAACAAGTAAACATTGAATCCAAAAGACTAGATAAAGAAGCAAGGATAATCAACACCCTTTATGCAATATTTTGAACAAACAACTAACTTCAAAGAATTAAGAAGCCAACATTATAACAAGATGATTAGGCAAAAGAAAATAACATGCCTATAAACTCACCTACATACAATAAGAATCTTGCAAATTTATGAACACTAAATACGAGATAACAAACCTTCCTCATAAGACAAAGTTAATCATCAATGTCACTACTTATTTGTAACTATTACTCATCATAGGAATACTAAGAGCAAGTCTATTATAAGATATATATGCACTTAAATAGCCAATGAGCAAAGGGAAGTGCCAAAGATAAATGGGAAGAGTCATTGAGGTTCATTGACCTATTCATGTCATATCAAAGATGGAGCAAAGATCATAGTTAATACAAAACTTGCATTGTGCATTATTCTAAAATGACAGCCCCAATTCAACCACAAGCCTAACTCATGAACAACATAAAATAAATCTAAAAGTTAAACAACTCAGCAAACGTCAAATGAACATTGCTCAATTAACACATCCATGTTGAGAACAATGCTCATAACTGATTTCAATCCAACAAAGAAAATAAGCAAAGAGGTAGAGGGGGTAACCTTCAAAAATCACCACCTCCTATTTTCCCCAATGTCGAAGTAAAACACCTAACTAGAAACATAATCATCATTAACAACAACAATCTCAAATAAGTGTTGTAAATTAGCATTGTGAAATTCAAGTATCTAATCTTAGCAACTATATAAGATTAGCATCCAATTACTAAAATATAACAAACAAGTGTTGTAAATTAGGGCACAAACCCAAACGTATTGCACAATCCCATCAATTTTACAGTCATATTCATTCAAATCAAGTCTAAAAATAGTGTCAATTTTGAATGTACCTGCTGGCTACTGCTGCTTCTTCTTCTTTGTATATTTTTCACAACAATCTCTAATATACAAAGAAAACAAAAACAAGTGTCATTCAAGATAATCAATCACACCAACAACCAAGGGTCGCCTTCTTGCCCGCATGCAAGAAATTAATAGCACCACTACACTAAACTAACCTAGCATGCATAAACTAACTAAACACAAGATTAACGACACAAAAACAGCCCCTAAACACTACAAAAACAGCTTGGAATTCAACGAATCAAAACCCTCAAACTTAACCTAAACATGCATTTCTAATTATCAAAATTAAAACTACCCTAAACTAGAATTTACAAAATATAAACAGGAATAAAACTAGACTAAAACAGCCCTAAAACAGCGAGTATGCCACAATAAATAACCCCTCAAACCAAACCCGAACCTGTACACTACACTAAACTAACCTAGCATGCATAAACTAATTAGACACAAAATTAACGACACAAAAACAGCCCCTAAACACTACAAAAACAGCTTGGAATTCAACTAATCAAAACTGCCAAACTTAACCTAAACATGCATTTCTAATTATCAAAATTAAAACTACCCTAAACTAGAATTAAAAAAATAAGAACAGCAATAAATCTGGACTAAAACAGCCCTAAAACAGCGAGTATACCACAATAAATAACCCCTCAAACCAAACTTGAACAAGCCAAAATTCAATCCAACAAAATCACACAAGCATGTAATTTTACCATATTATACCAACACCAATTATCAAGCAAAAACACGTTCAAATCAAATTTAATAAATGGAAACAATTAGAACGGGCTTACTTAAAAACTCCCTGAGATGGAAGTTTGAATCTCGCACCCGAAAACAACCAAAAAATGGCTTGAACATCCCATGTCCGCGGTGGACCTCGTAGCTCCGAGCAGCGCCGCCGCGGCTTTGGTGCTCTTCCGGCAAGGACAGCTTCGACGATCCCAACAGTGGCGGTTTCGTCAAAAATCTGGGTTGTATGGCGTGTTTGGCGGAGGCCAATCGGAAGTGGAGGCGGAGGCCGAGCGGGAGTGAAGGCGGAGGCCGAGCGGGAGCGTCGCCGGAGAGGGTCTTGGGATGGAGAAAGAAGGAAGGCTGGAGGCAAATTAGGGTTTGTGTAAAAAAAATGAGAAGAGAACTTATATACCCTTCAACTTTTGTGAGATAAAATAGTGGGCCATGTGGTTTTTAGGGGGAAAATTTTAAAATGAAATTTTTTTGAGGGAGTTTCTGAATATAAAAAAAAAAGAGGGAATTTGAAATAATAATTTATAACTAAATATGAAGCACAAAAAAGAGAGGGAGTTTAAATATATCTTTCATCTTTTAAATGATTGAAACAAAAAATTACTAAGTATTAGTAAATACGGTTGTAGAGAAATTTAATGTTTTGGGTTTTGAATTGGAAATTGTCCAAGAAAAAAAATGTAGATAATATAATTTCATGGCTAAGAAAAAAAATTGAAGTCGTTTCAACACCGTTTAAGCCTTCGATTTAAAGAAAAACGACGTGGACCGTCGGTTTAAATTAGTTATGATTTGGGCCGATTGTCGGACGATGGTGTTGAAATTGTGCACGTGTGATCTATTTGATGCTATAGACACATCCAACGGAGCGGAATTGAGAAGTTACGGTTACACATTTTTCACTACTACTTGATAAAAAAAATCACCAAGTATTAGTAAGTGTGGTTGTAGGGAGAACTAATGCTTTGGGTTATGAATTGGAAAATGTCCATTAGAACAAAATGTGTAAATAATTTGTTTTTACGGCTGTTTGCGAAAATCGGGGTCATTTAGACGTCATTTAGACCCTCGATTGATAGAAAAACGATGTGGAACGTCGGTTTCATTTGGACTAGATTTGAACCGATTAACGTCTGATGGAGTTGAAACTTTTCACGTGTGATCTAATCATTGTAACGAACATATCCAACGGATCGGAATAGATCAATTTTGAGTGAAAGTATCGGATACACAATGTGCACTACTAATGGAAAAGAATCCTAAAATGGAAAAAATCCTAAGTGTTAGTTACTGTCATTGTAGAAAAGTGTTTTGGGTCAAGATTTGGAAAATGACCATTAGAACAAAAGTTGTAGATAATTTAATTTTATGGGTGTGGGTGAAAA
>JAYMSZ010000454.1:0-19824 GCA_036897665.1 Pelargonium citronellum
GAAATTAAAAAAAAAAACAAAATAGAATAAAAACTTTTTGTTGTCTAATTCCTTGTTCAAAGTCAAGTCAAGGTTGTATATAGAATTTACAGTATCAAAGCCATCAAAACACCAAACTCAATTGTACAAGGATAAATTAAATTTACTCTTATCAAAATTGCAAACTTTACACCAAATTCCCAAAATATGCATATCTTAAGTGAACTTTCAGCTCAACACTTCAACCATGATTCAAACTTCAAAACATGCACTGTCAAGGTCAAATGGTTGAAATATTATACAAAGAGTGCTTCCGTACGACCTTTATGCTCCAACGCATACATGAAGCCCCTAAAAGACTATACTGCGTGAGGCAACATCTTAGGTGTTTATGACTTTTGAGATGTCGTTATGCTTGGAGCTAAAGCTTGTTCGACCGATTGACTAGAGTATTTCTTCCCATGTCCCTTGACATATGAGGGGCATGAGCCGGAGAGTTGGTTGAGGAGTCCTGGTGAGGCTGGGAGTCTCGATGATGTTTAGAGAAGTTCTCTAAGTTATTATGGGAGTCAAATGACACCGAACGATTAGAGCAACAAGTGCCTTGTACAAATTTAGGTGTTGGGCTGGGACCAAGGATGCAACCTTGTTTACTAATTGGGGAGAGTTGGCTTCGCCCGGGCTGGGGAGGGCTTACTCAACCTAGACCTAAGGGATGCAACCTTTGTGTGCTGCCCGACTTCGGGTCAGGACCTTAAAAAATCTCCTGAACTTGCTTTAGATGAATTTTGTTCTCTTGAAGGCTTTCATTTAGGGGAAGACTCACTTGGAGTACTTTTAAGGCTTCAGGGATGCAAGTAGGTCATTCGATGAAGTAAGAAGGTACCCACGGGGAGAACTCGCTCCACACAAACCAGGGTTGGAACATGTGTGTTGTTTATTTGGGTAGAGTTGTGGGGAGAGAATGATATGCCCAGGCCAATGGCCGCAACATCCATCATCAGGGCCGCAGATTGTAGCGCTGCTCGATTTTGTTTTACTCTAATGGGGTCTTTCCAAAATTTATTTTGTGCTAAGTCTTTCGATTGATGTTCGGGGAGCTCATGACACCTTTGGATTCTAGGGGGAGCTACATGGTATTCGGGCGAGGTGAAAGGCTCTAGGAGAGCTGAATGACACTGGGTGAGTTGGAGGGTCTTTGGGCGAGTCGAAGGGATACAAGAGATCTCTTCGAGTACTCGTGGAGACTAAGCTTTTGAGAAGCTTGGTGACCGAGGATTTGCTCTTAGGTACTGTTTGATTTTTAGAGAATGGGAGGACATGGCGCTCGGGCGCCATGTGCTGCGTTTTTATTTGTTGTGTAACTTATGATTTTTTGTGTACCATCAACAAGTAATCTTGTTATATCTTGTACGTACAACACTACAACTAAAGGAAGAAAAATGCTATCAAATATTTTTTATTTTTGTTGTTTAATATTAAGTTTAGAAAAATAAGAACCCAACGAATATGATATCACCGTCCTCCCGTCAATTTCTGATGCAATACCAATACATTCAGTTTACACGACATAATATAGAGTTATAGACTAGGATGAAAAAGGGATCCTACATAATATAGACCAATTAATTAGCATATCCTTTTATACCAGTATCTTATTGTAATAACTTTCAAATGTTAACTTGCAACCATATATGTCCTCATTATTATCATCATTAAATCCAGATAGTCCAACATTTAGTAAAGAATCTAATGAATGGTAGTAAGAACAGTAGCACTAGATTTCAAATTTGGATTTGGGGTTTGGTTTTGGCATCGGACTGGTTTGGTGAAGGAAGGAAAGGTAGTTGGCGGTTTCGTCTGTCCCTTTATCCTTTCGTCAAACCCATCATGATCATCTCTCTCACTCATATACTCATCACATTCGCATATCCAATGCCCTTTTCGTCGCTTTTCTCTGCTTCTTAACCATTCTCTTCTATGGCGTCGCTCTTCTTCATCGCTTCTCTTGCCCTGCAACTCTCGCTCGCCCATTCTCTTCCTTTCATTGTTTTGCATGGTAATCTTTCCTTTTCTCGTTTCTGCAAACGCATATGCAATTGTTTCGCCCAAATCTCAATTCATGTGATTTCTTTTTGTAAAAGGGTTAGGTTTCACTTGATTTGTTTCTTGCGAAATTGGGAAACATATTTCATCTTTGACTATACTACTGCTTTGCTTTTAGTTGGTTTAGTAAATATTGATGAATGTGTTTCTGTGTGTAGGCATTGGAGATAAATGTGGCACTGGAGTCATGCGCTTCACTAATCATCTAAGCGAATGGTCTGGTTCACAAGGATATTGCGTGTATGCTGTTATTGTTTTCATTTATATTTTTAAATTTCCAATCATTATAAACACTTGTCCACCAACTCAGTCATGTATCTATATAATCTTCATAATCTTGAATGTGGTTGTTTGATTTCCTCGCATCTGTAGAGAAATTGGAGATGGAGATTGGGATTCCTGGTATATGCCCCTTACAGAGCAGGTAACCAACTATACGAGGAGTGTTCACCATCAATGCTGTTTCTTCATTTTTCGTGATTGAATTGTAATTTGATACACTTGTTTTGCAGACAGCTATTGCATGTGAGAAGGTGATAAAAATGCCATTGCCGGGTAATGTGCTTATTTAACTGCAATAGTAAATGAAAATTAACTGTTTCCTACCAACTATTTGTTTGACTTTCAGGTCAAGAAGATGAGTGAACTCGACGAGGGTTACAACATTGTTGGACTTTCTCAGGTAATTAGCAATTTAGCATGACACATGAAACTTGTTTAACCAAATTTAGGGATACTAACTAGTTTACTATTGGGACGCTATTGGTAATTCATGCATGACTAACTTCCCGAAAAAGAAACAAGACACTTATTTTGCGACGGAGGGAGTATAATGGAAAATCTGATTAGATAAAGAGGGCTTTGTCTATGTAGGAAATTCATAGTCTTAGATTCATGCACAGCCTTAGAAGATGTTTGCTAAACTAGTAGTGATTTTTAAAGATCATAGAGAGAGCGACAAAACTTACACACCGAACTAGTCTGCGTCTAAGCAATTAAGTCAGTTGGTAGCTTGTGTTACATATAAATTTCCTCTTGAAGCTATCCATGCTGAAAGACATTTTCGGTATCAAGTTGGTAAGGAGGCTAATGACACAAGGTGACAATGGATATAGAGAGGTACACAAGTAGTTTTGGGCATTAGGAAAAGATGTCTTCATAGTCAAACACAAAAGTCTTAGTATACCCTTTGGCTACCAAACGAGCCTTAAAACTGTCTTTTACATTCTTTTCAAGTAAACAAACATAATATTTCATACTTTTTAAAAATCTACATTCCCATAATGTAAATTCCAGAAATATTAAGAATCCATTTTATTTTGGATTCTCCACTCCAAATAAGGTCTTAGTATAAAATTTGGGTTTGAGTTTCTCAATTTTGAGGGGTATATGCATAACCTCTTCATGCTCTTTTTAATATGTTTGTCATTTATTTTCCTACCTTTCAACTTTTTGTTTTTTGTTTTTAATTTACCCTCCTTTTGCTTCTCAGGGTAACATGATTGCACGAGGGCTTATTGAGTTTTGTGATGGAGGACCTCCGGTAAGCATTAGATTGATAAGAAGGCTTTGATAGCCTTGATAACCTCTTTAGCTATGAAGTGCACAATCCCATATGGCCTATATTCTTATTTCTGCATGTGAAACAGGTGAGGAATTACATATCACTAGCAGGTCCTCACGCTGGTACTGCTTCAGTTCCTTTTTGTGGAGTAAGTGCTTCAACTTATGTTCATTTTGTTCCTTGGTTTTAGTTTTCGGTTCTACATTAGCATTCCCAGATTGCTTACTCAATACGGATACAGAAAAATGGTAGCTATAGTTTTCTAACTTGTTTACTTATCATAAAAAGTATACCTATTAGTGTGGATATAATTAAATATCTTTACATACGACTGAACAAATTACAGGTCAGAAGACAGAAAATACTGTTATTCTTTTCTGAATTTGTATAAACACCTTGTTATCTCTTGACACACAAGTAGAAGTGGCATGGGTAATTTTTAGCAAAATTTTAGAAATCAGTTTGCTACATTTGTATTATTCTTGGAAGTGGCAAATTGAAACCTTTTCCTTGGTGTAAAATGTAAATTGATAAATCTCGAGAAAAATATCATGAATACTCTCAGTTCTTGACCATTGTTCAGAGAGATAATGTTTTTTCTTCGTACTAAAGAAGACCATTCAGCATTTTCAGGGTAATTCTGTTTCCATTATAGGATTCACATCCATATTGATTAAATATTGAGTTTTCTGAGTGTATGCTTCTTGTTAACAATAATGACTTGTTTCTATACGGGTCGTTGGAAATCCAAGAATTTTGTTGAAAAACTGATCAACCATCAACTTGATATCACAGCTGAAGATAGACACTGAACTAATTAAACTTTTGTAACAATTTTACTTCATGTTGTAGATTTGGTGGATTGAATCGAACTGTACTTGTCATTTTGAGAAACTAATTGATTATGGGATTAAAGCCTTGAGCTTCAAAGTTTGGAGTGTTTTACATGAGTTCTGGCCTTCAGCATCATGAGGTCTGTTGAACCTAGACCGTTTGTTTTCGGGAACATTTTTCAGAATCTGCCCACTATAGTGGTTGGGGAGGGAGCTCCTAGTCTGTCCTCCCTTGTGGCGGCTTCTCTAAACTCTTATAGTCTTATAGGCACACCTTTATGTGGAGCATATCAGATTTCCAGTCAGATTCTATGAGTTCTTGTGTTTGTTTCCTTGCCATTTCAGCCTCTGTTTTTTTCTAGGTTTTGTGGTGCTTACAAACTCAACTGTCTATTATAACTCCTTATATTAAGCCCTAGCCGAAGTTTATTTCTTTTCTTGTATTAGTCCATTTATGTTTGTCAACTCTTGTATACCCTATATAAAGGGTTTCTCCTAATGGTCAAATACAAGAAATATCACATTCTACTTTTCGTGATCAAATAAAAAAAATCTCACATTCCATTTCTTGTTTCTCTACAATTATAAGCATGTTTCTAATTGGTATACACATAAATGTAGGCACCTGAACTAATTGTTAGAACACTTAAATGTTGTGATATTCCAGTCTAGTTTCTGATGCATACTATTTTTGCAGTCAGGCTTTATGTGCATTCTTGTAGACTACTTAATCAGATTGGAGATCTACAGCAACTATGTCCAGGTATAGAAAACCATTTCGAGGCTTTGTTTACTTACCCAAAAAATTACCTTGTCAATGCTGACACGTGTCCAGATGGTAACTGTTGATGCTTCTCCTTCATTGTTATTATTTACAAGCTATTTATCATTAGAAGTATTCTAGAGCAGTGAGACCCAAATATCTCATGTACAGTAGATAAAAGTCATACAACATACCAGGGTGAAAAAAAAAATTCATTTTAAATAATATGTCTGAAGATGAGATAAATTTTTAATAGTAAACATATTAATTAGTTAAAGAAGACAAGTGATGAAAATGGTGAATTGTAAGATAAAAACTATGTGAAGAAACTCTAATATATATGTGTAGTTTTTCAGTCCTCGAGCTTGATGATATTGTGCGTTTATGTGAACTAATCAAGCGGAACTTCTGTCCACACATGTCTGTATCTGCAGAAATAGATTAAACCATTCCAATTTCCAAACTGTTATGACTGCTAGATTAGTTCCTCCCCGAAGATAGCTCTCATTATTTTATTATCATGTTGGCATCTTATTTCTTCTTATTTTATCTGTTAATGCCATTTGAATTACCTAGTCTTGATGGAATGGCAGGAACATTTGGCTCCGAGCGGTTATCTTAAAATCCCAACTGTGAGTGATGTATTATTTTTTTCCAATTTTTTTCTCATCTTCTACATAATTTAATTTTTATATAAAGTTCTTCAATTATGATGCAATTGGAAAGACTGAAGTGTCTTTTGGCCTCACATCCTCTAAACCCAGCATGGTCTGTTGGCTGTTGCCCTACAAAAAATGCTCCATGCACATACTAATTGTGCACATAACAACTAATATTGAGTAGTATAACGAATAAGACATTTTCATACCACAGCTGGCATACATTTTATCTTTTAAATAAAATTTCATAAATGAAACTCAACGTTTATTATTCAATGACTTGAATTCATGTCCAAGTACATAACGAAGAAAAAAATCAATCACTCTATTTATAGTTGACCATAAGGTGTATAACACAGTTACAATCATTAGCAAACCACAACGCTACAATGAACCTTCACCATCTTCTTATTTGCTTCTCATTTTTCCCACGTTTGGCTACTTGTATTGTCCCTAAATGCACTCCTCTCATTATTTGTTTCCAAGTATATGATGCGGTCTCTAAGTTCATCATGTACTAGATTAATTTCTGAAGCAAACTAGCACTAAGTATTGTCTTAAAATTGAGAGGGGCAATACACCTCTCAATCACACTCCTAGGTCTAGGGGGGCTCATTAAAGTAAAACTTAAGCCTCTAGGGTCGCTTGTGATAGAATACACTGGAAGATTAAGAGTTTGATCTCATTCCTTACATTTTGGTAGGGAATGCAAAAGGGTCAGAATAAGGGCATGTGATAGAATGATATCAGCTCAACTGAACAAAGGGGATGGAATGGGATGTGATTCACATTCCTTGACCTCCAATCACCCTAACCAAATGGGGCTTTAGTAATAGTTTGATGCTTTATGAAACCTGCTTCAGCTTCACATGCTTGAATTCGTTATGTGTTAATGTGCAGTGTAACATTTGCAGTTAATCTGACCGCAACAGCTCTTCGTTGTTTCAACTATGCATCTCTGTTTAAGGATCTTCATGTAATCAGTTTCTTCTCTCCAGGATTTTTCTGGCTATATTAAAGGTTGCAGGTTTCTCCCAAAGCTTAATAATGAGTACAATACAAAAAACTCTACCTACAAGGATAGATTTGAAGGCTTACAAAATTTGGTGCTTATTATGGTGAGTTAGGGTTATTTTATTTTGTAAACATTTCATGCTTCTCTTGGAATGTTGTAATATTTAACAATCACTTGTATCTTACATGCATGATCAGTTTGAGCAAGATACTGTTTTGATACCTAAGGAAACATCCTGGTTTGGATACTATCCAGATGGAGCCTTTCATCCTATCTTGCCTGTTCAACAGGTAAACTATCTCTTCTGTGGTTTCAATATTGTTGCTCAATATGAGCAGTACTGCTTGTTCATGCATCGCCAATGTGTCCCATTTTTTTTCTTAATTTTTAAATTTAGTAATACCCGATTTGCGTGTTGGGGCCAGTTTGCTGTTTGGATAGAGTGTCACTGTTTCATAGAATTTCTTGTTCAACGATTGGTTTCCACATATCAGGAAAATAAAAAGCTTAGTGTCTTTTATTAGTAGATTTCCATATTTCATTCTACTTTGAAGTAGAAGACTGAGAAAAATGAGTTTGATATCAGGTAAGACATGTCTAAGTTCATATTTAGTTATTTTTCTATTGATTTGGGAATAAGATCACCAAATGCACTTAGAAAGCATAAGCCCATGTTTTCAATCTACCATTCCGTCTCAAAATGAGTCTCCACTTTCCCATTTTTTTTGTAAAAATGAAGGATAACTTGGATTGGATTGGATTGGACTTTTCCTTTTATACTACATGTACTTTTTTGTTTGTACAAATTCAAGGGTTTCTAACTAACTTATGTCGGGGATATTTTGGTAATTTACGAATAACTAACTAACCAAAAAGGAAAGTGGGCTTTCATTTAGGGACAAAAGTTGTAGAGAATGAGTGCATTCATTTTGGGATGGAAGGGGAATAAGTTTTCTTTAGAAACTGCAAAGAATAAAAATTCTGAGTAAAACATGGGCTTATGCTTTCTAAACTATAGGTAGGTATCGCAGTATGTTCAAGGCTCAAAATTGTGTTTTATTTCTCAATATCTTAATGCTACTTTTGCATTCTTTGCTTTTCATGTTGGTTAAAATCAACCCATTTTGTTATGTTTTCATTTGTCAATGTTTAATTCATTCCCGTTGTAAAGTTGTCATTCTTTTAGAAAATTATCAAACAAACTTTGATAAATCTGATAGAATCCATATTTTATGGGTGATTTACATTTTAGAAACTTCTATAACAACTGAGGAAAACCACTTTCTGCAAAGTATGAAAACAATTGACCCGAAGAGTCTTGTCAGCAATCTCTTTTTCTGCTAGGGCCTAAAAGACCATTGCAATGAAGAATGAAATGGGCGAAAACTTAACTTTGGCTTTAGCAAATAGTCACTCTTGCAAGAGTTGATCCGTGATCTGTTAGGCCCATTTTGGCTACTAGGACTCAATTGGGTTGTTGTCTATATATAGTTGAGCACGAACGACAGTTTGGTTGAGCCATCATCTATAGTCTCACTCTCGCATAGGAGAAGGGTCTAGTTAATTACAATTTGTTTTTGTAGTAATAACATTAACATTAACATTAACATTAACATTGTCATATACATATGTTTACTACAGACCGAGCTTTACAAGGAAGACTGGATTGGTTTGAAGACCTTGAATGAAGCAGGAAAGGTTAAATTCATAAATGTAACTGGGAATCATCTTCAAATCTCTCATAAGGATATGAAAAAGTATGTGGTACCTTACCTGGTGGAAGAGGAAGCTCCAGCACCGTCGCCAACGGCAGGATCTTCATCTGATACCTCATTTTCATTATGGGGCTCCTTCACTAGGTTGATTGGCCTAACTGGAGATCAGGAATTGCTGTATATTGCCTATTAATATTTGAAATCCAGCATTAGCTGTACATGAACCCCAATAAATACTTTCAAATTTCATTAATTGGTGAAGCTATTTCTTTGATGTTGCTTTTTTTATTTATTTATCAGCAAGCGCACAGTCTTGAAACTGAGAACTCAAAGGAACAAGAGAAATCAATCATTTGCCTTACATTTTGATTGTTTCTTTAATAATAGATTAAGAGATTCATTTATACCGATAAGACATATAAAGTTAGAATTATTACACGTTCATGTAACAAACCGACCTGATCTACATATTTAAGCCAGGTCGTGAACAAGGGCAACTAAGTTTCATTTTGCATTAAAAAATCGCCATTTAAATGGCTATCAAAATGTATATGGATGATGTCCACTGTTTCTACTATTTGCCCAATTTAATATCGTTTGTGTTATAGTTTAATTTGAATAACAAACTATTACTTTTATGTGTTAAAAAAAAATGGAATAAGAGACTCACCATTATGCATGACCAAATGTAAAATGCAAAACTGAATGTTATGAACTCCATCTTACAAAAACTCAAATTATACAAATTAGGAGAATGTTGCACTTACAGTGTATATATACAGCAAAACAAGTAAATGAACTATAACTCTTATTCTTTCATTATTTACTTGTTTAAGTTACAAACATTTGTTTCCTTTATTTCCTTCTTAATATAATGCTATATGTATGTGTATGGTTTTGGCCCATATCAAACAGAAAACATATATATGGCTTAAAACATCCATAAAAACCAATCTATATATGTACAACGTCTGGAATCAAGATAATGCATGTCCCCAAAGCATAATTTTTCAAACTGCAACTTGAGCTGCTGCTAGCCTAGCAATAGGAACCCTATCAAAAGATATATCAAAGTAAGATTTAGAAAGTCGAAAAGCGAAAGCTAAGTACAGAATTCATTCGAAAACAGTGAACCTGAATGGAGAGCACGAAACGTAGTCAAGTCCCGTTTTTGCAAAGAATGCAACAGAAGAAGGCTCTCCCCCGTGCTCCCCGCATATTCCAACCTGAGCATAATCAAATCAAATTATTAGCCTCAAATGTTTATCGTAGCGAGTTCAACAAGCACAAATGCTCTTATCGAAAGACCTTTAAGCTAGGCCTCGCTGCGCGACCCTTTTCAGTGGCCATCTTGATAAGTTGTCCAACACCTTTCTGATCAAGTACCTGCAAGGCAAATGCAACCAATAGATAAGTTTTCTCAAATAAACACATGTTTTCTCAATCAAGCTAATGAAAACATTGTATGTGTATGTGTAACCTCAAATGGGTCACTTTGCAAAATGCCATTGGCTAAGTAAATGGGGATGAATTTGCCAACATCATCTCTGCTATATCCAAAAGTCATTTGTGTGAGATCATTGGTGCCAAATGAGAAGAATTCTGCTTCTTTTGCAATCTGTGACCACCAGCAAGAGAAGTTAATATGTGTTTCTTGTCAGTACTAAGTATATAGAAACCCCAAAAAATGAAATCATATGTGCATACCTCATCAGCAACCAGAGCAGCTCTTGGGATCTCAATCATGGTTCCCACTTTATAGGTCAAAGAAGAACCCATCTCAGAGAATACTTTATTAGCAACACTCCTTATTAAGCTCACTTGATGCCCAAGTTCCTGCAAATAAATTTGTTTTGTGGTCTTTAAGCATATTATTGTACTAGAAACATGGCTAAACATAGTATCCTACTTGAAGAATACACTATTGGCTGAAGCTGAAAATTGAGAAATGAAAATTGAACCTGAGGAGTTCCAACAAGGGGAACCATGATCTCTGGGAAAACTGTAAAGCCCTGGTTGCTCATTGAGACCGCGGCTTGAAAGATTGCACGAGCCTGCATCTCAGAAAGTTCGGGGTATGATATCCCCAGCCTGTTCAATGGATTGATTCAATCAACATGCAGGACAGCACGGAAATGATGCTTCATTCAAATCAAGAATTGAATTATACATTGCAATAACATCACCTGCAGCCTCGGAAACCCAACATGGGATTCACTTCTGATAGTTTCTCAATTCTTGAACAAACTTCATCTTCAGTCATGCCAGTCTCCGCGGTCAGTTCACTAACAATCTGTTCTATGTCGCCTTCAGGAAGGAATTCATGAAGTGGAGGATCTAGCAGTCGGATAGTTACTGGAAGACCTGATGATTGATCAAGTTTTCATAGCAATTACTCATATAAACAATTTCATTATGTCCATAATTGACCATGGATCAATATACAAGAAAAAAGTTACCATCCATAGCACGGAAAATCCCCTCAAAGTCAGATCTTTGATAAGGAAGTAGCAAATCTAGCGCCGCTTTCCTCTGCTCAGTTGTGACTGCCATTATCATCCTTCTCACAGCCTTTATCCTCTCATCTGAAGCAAAGAACTGAAACATACCAAGAAATGAAAATATCAGATATAACAATATATTCAGGTGATGAAAACAATGATTGTAACATGATCTACCATATGTTCTGTTCTACAAAGTCCAATCCCTTGGGCACCATTCTTTCTTGCTGTTAATGCATCTTCAGGTGTATCAGCATTTGCCATAACCTATTGTTCATAGCATCAGTTTAGTTTATGATAAATTGGGAAATGTTTAGAATGTCTACTACTATGTCAAAAATTGTATGATCAGTAGTATCTCTTGACTGGCCTTGAGGTTCCTTATTTCATCAACCCATGTCATAAAGGTTTCCAAGTCCCCACTTAGAGCTGGAGGAGAGAGTGGCTGTTTTCCCAAAATCACTTCACCGGTTGATCCATTAAGCGAAATCCATTCCCCTTCCGGGATCACCATGCCGCCTATGACAACTACCTGCATAAGGCAGAATTGCTAGTTTTATATACAACTTCCTCTTCCACTAATTGAACACTGACATAACATAACAATGAAAAGTTTATATACCCTTTCAGCGTCATTTACGCGGATATCAGAACAGCCAGACACACAGCACTTCCCCCAGCCGCGTGCCACAACAGCTGCATGAGATGTCATGCCTCCTCTAGCTGTCAGGACCCCAGCTGCAGCATGCATTCCTCCCACGTCTTCTGGGCTCGTCTCTGTTCTTACCTTCATTTTGAGTATATAAATGGGTTATTCTAAAGTTGGATCATAGGTAATGATGTGAAATTGAGCAATTAGTATATATGTACCAAGATAGCACTCTTTCCTTGTGCATGCCAAGCTTCAGCATCATCAGCAGTGAACACAATTTGGCCAACTGCAGCTCCTGGAGATGCAGGCAAG
The DNA here is from genome assembly GCA_036897665.1 of Pelargonium citronellum. Classification (NCBI taxonomy): domain Eukaryota; kingdom Viridiplantae; phylum Streptophyta; class Magnoliopsida; order Geraniales; family Geraniaceae; genus Pelargonium; species Pelargonium citronellum. Next base: position 12,100 of record JAYMSZ010000454.1, read on the forward strand.
CCCACAGCAATAACTTTTTCTTTGTATGTACATGGATCCTCAAACTATAATCATCCAACAAAATGACATATGTTATGTTTTGCTCACATCATGTAAATTTGTCAATCAAACATAGTACTCCATTAGTATATATACCTACCTGTGGATGAAGTAGTTGGTCAAGATGCTGTGGCTCCACCATTTTTATCACAGACCGAGTATCAACCAAACCTTCATGAACCATGTCTACAGCTATCTTCACAGCGCCTTTACCAGTACGCTTACCAGATCGACATTGCAACATCCACAGCCTATTTTCTTGAACTGTAAACTCAATATCCTGAAAGTAGATGTTGAATGTTGATGGAGTGAGCAAATGATTTGATTTTGAACAAGTACAATGATCAATAGCTAGTACTTACCATCATATCTCTGTAATGTCTCTCTAAAATCTGGCAGTTGTCCAAAAGCTCCTTATAGGCTTGGGGCATGCATGTTTCCATAGTGGATATATCTTGAGGGGTTCTAATACCAGCAACAACATCCTCGCCCTGCGCATTCACCAGAAACTCCCCATAAAGCTTGTTCTCACCAGTGCTCGGGTTCCTGGTGAAAAGAACACCAGTGCCTGAAGTGTTCCCCATGTTTCCAAACACCATGCTTTGGATGTTCACAGCAGTTCCCTTCAAGCCTGTTATCTGATTTATGCTCCTGTACTTGATGGCCCTGGGGCTATCCCATGAATTGAACACTGCTTCAATAGCCAACTGCAACTGCTTTTTGGGATCTACATAAAATTCCAAATGCAAATCAATCAATCAATCAACACTTCATTTTCCATAATGTACTATATGTATATGTATGTGCATACCTGAAGGAAACTTGTCACCAATAGTTTCTTGGTAAACTTGTTTGTATTGCTCCACTAAGTCTTTGAGGTCTGAGGCTGTGAGATCAGTGTCAAGCTCAACCCCTTTGACTTCTTTCAGCTTCTCTAACTTCTCCTCAAATGACGAGTGAGAAATCCCCATGACCTTCAAATTCAAATTCAAATTCAACATAACATTTCAGTCATTCAGTGTATAGAGTGAAGAAGAATAGTGGAAAGGAGTGATTGAAATATATAGCAATACTTACAACACCTCCAAACATGTCTAGGAAACGTCGGTACGAGTCATAAGCAAAGCGGTCTCCACTCTTTGCAGCCAGTCCTTGAACCACTTCATCATTCAGTCCAAGGTTGAGGACAGTGTCCATCATGCCAGGCATGGAAATCTAATACATTTGTATCACATATGTTCTTGAGTGATCAGTTCATTATGTCGATATAAATAGGGAGTAAAATAACTAAATTTGCACAAGCATATGCACGTACCGCAGCACCAGATCGAACAGAGAGGAGAAGGGGCTTGGTGGGATCACCAAGAAAAGCTCCCATCTCCTTCTCAACACTTGCCAATCCTTCCAATATCTCCTCCCACAGCCCATCTGGTATCTTCTGTCCATTCTTCTGGTACTCTTGGCATGCTTCTGTTGATATAGTCAGTCCGGGCGGCACTGAGAGTCCAATACTTGCCATCTCTGCAAGATTTGCTCCCTTCCCTCCCAACTACAAAACCAAACATTTTATAGATGCCCACACTTTAACTGTACCATTCAGATAGTATAAAAATGGGGATTTTAATTAGCAACCTGATATTCAATCAACCACTTCATCATGTTCACGAATACACAGTTCTTGATTCTTTTTTTTATCAGATAAGCTACACAACAGGGGTAGCTCTCCCCTTTAAACCCAACAGACTCGAAACCGAGACCTCAAAAGGAATTAAACCGCTTGACCCAACCTGGCTTGGTCATAGTTCTTGAATCTTGATTCATGGAAAAGAAACAAAAAGATGCTTACCAAGGACTTCATGTTCTTGTTGCCATCACTTCTTCCCTTCCCAAAAGTAAAAACTCTCTGCATAAAAAAGCCAAAAGGTCAAAGATGGAGTTTCAGGACTAGATGTTAATCCATATATTGGTTTATAGAAACAAAAGAGAAGATGATCAGAAGAATGAGTTGTGTACCTTTCCAGTAGTTGGAGCAGATTCATCTGAGACAGGACTGAGGATGGCTTGTCGTCGGATTGATGGCTCGTTAGAGGACTCTATCTTGTGATTCATACCATTGTTGAACAGCTTCAGTTTGTGAGACCGAATGGCTCCTCCAACTCCACCATGATCACAAGTAATAGTAGTGGTTTGAATCTGGTGTTTTAACACTTTTGGAGCTATACACCTCCTTACCATGGCAGTGCCATTCATGGTTGCAGGCATTTTCTTTCTTCAGGACCAGAATTAATATCAATCATTACACACTCTCAGTACAAATATATATATGTATGTGTGTTTGTGTGTGGAAGGACTGAGAGAAAGGGAAACAAACAGGTCCTCTCCTCTCCTATCCATTCCCAACTATGAAAACAAAACCACATGTTTTTGAGCGCCTACTCCACCTCCTTATTTACTTCTATGCCCCTTGCAACTTATTTATTTGCACTAACTTTTACCGCAAGCTACTTTGCTGGAGGGTACATCTTCTATTATTACAAATAAATGTTTAATCAAATTAGTCTGTAAACCGAGTAACCTACAAGTTATTTAAGTATTTGATCTTTTTGTCAAGATTGTTAGGATGAATAATTGGTCTCCAAACATCTTGTTTTATATCGTTTTTGTTATTGTCCGATTTAAAGAAATAAATTATTACTTTTTTTACGTTAAGAAAAAATAAATTTATACGAGTAAAGTTGAAATTCAATTTGAATGAGTTATTTAGTAAAACTTAGTTTTAGAATGTTTTTTGAAATATACGTGGACATGTGTTTCATCGTGTATTTCATTCTGGCTGTGTTATGCTACTCAGTGCTCACAACATAGGCAATACAAGTGATAAGCGGTGCACACAATAAAAAAGTTTATCACATTGATGAGTTTTTCTAGGAGCCTTGCAGAAGATTGAATCTGCCTATTTGTCTTGTACATTCATTTGTTGTGTCATCTTCATTATTGAGAGTTTGAGTTGTTTCGTATTTAATTGAGTCCGGTTCATATATATATATACACACACACGCACGCACACATATATGCTACACACGCGCATTTTTACTTAATATTTGAATAATTCTACAACATTTAATTTGAAACAAATATAATATCTTTTAAATTTGTTGCAACACATGTTACAAGCAATAAAAGAAAAAATAAACAACACTAACTTTTTATTTTTTTCTCGAAATAAAGATAACAACAGTTATTTTGAGACATAGAGAGTACACAAACATTTCATATGAACGATAAGCTTTATGCATTTTACAAAAAAAAAAAATTGGATGTCTCCAAATTCAAGTGTACTGATCTACAAAGGCCAATCAAACAAATTCAATTTCCTTCAAGCCACTTTTCCTAGGTATAACAACAATGGGAACACTATTTTAAGATTATAGAAAAAATTCAAGGTATATGTTGAAAGTATGAGACAGAGATGACATGAACTTCGGGTTGACCACTACACCTATACTTGCCTTCTGCAGACATCTTCACCTCAGCTCTCCAAAAAATGCTTTGGTAATTTGAGCATTGGGCAACAATGCTTTCTACAAGTGAAGTCCTTATCATCCTATATATATATCTTTGAACAAGTCACACCAAAACAACTCTGTAACTAATGCCTTGTATGTATTCATATTAAGAGTCAACTTTACATGAAGAGATATTGTTAAACATGTCAAATTCTATATAAATTATGGAGGTGTTATCCTTTGTTCGCAGTGTTCTAGCTTCACTTAATAAAAAGTTTGCGATTCTCTCAGCTGAATTCTCCGTGTCTGCGGAGCTTCTTTCCTTCACCTGCGCACCTCAAAGACGGATAACAAATTTCAGTCAGGATGATCTTGCAAGGGACAAATACAAGTGTCTTATACTCTTATTTAACCTTTTGCAATAATTTATAATAATATACTTCATCCGTTCCCAAACTAGAGTCCTTGTTTCAATTTTGAGAAAAAATAAGAAGTTAACTAATGTGGATGGTATATTCCCTCTTGTATTATCATGTTACAACAAACTTAAGAAATACTAACTAACTTATTATAAGGATACTATTGATAATTCACGCATAACTTACTTTCTAAAAAAGGAAAGAGAACACTCATTTTGGGACAAAAGTTCAAGAGAAGACACTCATTTTAGGACAAAGGGAGTATCTTCTAATAAGGAAAGATTTTTCCTGCTACGTTGAGCACCAAATTAGGACATCAAATATCTAAGGAACATCACCCCATTGACAATATGGAGGTTTCATGTAAGCAATCAGCTATTTATTTAGGCAATTACGAAATTCATCTCTGTCTGCCAACCAAATCAATAATCACTGAAAATAATTATATTTGATCGCAATATCTATACCATTTCCCCATATCCATTTTATCTGAACAGCAAAATGTCTAACCCATTTCTTCATTTGGCAGCAGATGCCTATCTCAAATTTTAGGCACACAGGATGCATTCGTCATTTATATACTTGCTTAATGTGTAGATATTCAATATCAAGATATAATGCTAAATTATAGTAGAGACAGTGAGGAACTACTGGACTTATATAACAAAACTAATTCAGATTCACAAAAGCGTAATGTACCAATTTGCTAAAAGTGTAGGTAGTTTAATGAATTTGCTTGAGTTTTCAAATAGAATTAGATATTTCAAAACATGCACAGTACAGAAAAATAAAGAGCATAATATAAAATTTCGGAAAGACAATTGCAAAAGTACAACTAATCAATCTTACCTCGTCCAACATGGACAAGAGCTTTGTCAATCTGTTTTGCAGATCCTGTCTTTCGGCGTGTGAGAGCTCACTTGGGGTGCTACTAGTTGACTCTTGAGGATTTGAAAGCACACCACTCACTGAAGTTTCATTCTTTGATCCCCCATCACCCTCCTTGGAACTCTTCGCCAAATGCTCACTTTGGTTTTTCTCTGTATCAGGCTGCTTAAGGGCTTTTCGTACGTTAACAACTTCATCAAGCAGTTGCTGCGCTGCTTTCAGATACTTGGAATTAGGGACAGTTCTAGCAGCATTGGAGAGTCCATAGGAAGGTAAATTCCCCTTGTGCGAATCCTGAATACCTCCAGAATAACCACTTGGTGGCAAATATTCAGCATTCCTTGATTGATCGTCTCTGGACGAGGCATTTCTGCTGCCATCCTCACCTGAAAGTGACGGGTTGGGACTTAAGAATGAAGCAAAATCGGGATTAGGATTCCGGTATGGAATGGAAGGAATTTGCATTCCAGACGGAATTTGTGTACTGAGGCTAAGGGATAATCCCTGACCCTGTAAATTTGGTCGGCCATCAAGCATGCCACTAGAAGCCCCAACAGACTGCATGAGCATCATCGCATTTCTTCCATCCCTCCAAGCATTGTAATCATGCTCCCCAAGTCGCGACCCACCAAAAATTGATAAGATTTCTTGCTGCGGCTGAGTGGAATCTTGACCTCCCATTGGGAGGACTTCACTGTTGTTTTGCTGCTGCTGAGAATTCCCAGCCAATGAATCCGAGAATGACCCCGAGTTCATATACATCATCATATTACCGGGCATCACTGATGTTTCCGGATATGAAGTGGGCAGATTTTCCCTCGCATAAAACATCGGGGTGCTATCTCTTTGGTTATTGGAATTGGTATAGTACGTTGCCATAATTTGTTAGTTCTTGAAATTGTTTATTTTTTGCCCCTTATGTAGCTAGATTACATAGTCACACCAGGAACTGAAAATTGCCAGAGAATTCAGCTTCAGTTTATCTTATATACAATTAAAAGCACAAACAAACAATTCACGACTTTGAAACTACCTCAAGAACTTACACTTCAGACTAATTCTCAACTACACAACAGAAGCAAAATTAAACTTGAGATAAGAAACAATAATTTTCCATTGAAAAATAAGAATAAAGTCAATAATTCTCTGTTTTTGGCCATAAACAGCTGGTAGTCTGTCACTAGTGGTTTATAGAGTTCATCGTTACAACAGAACTAAGCAATTCTGGCATTCAACTACTTTACAAGTATGATCGTGTCATCATTCATATTTAATTTTCCTTCAACCACTACCCAAATTCTACACCTAATTCATAATCTTTCTTCTTGAACAAAGAAACTTTTATTGCACATAAACAGCAAAGATCAAAAGAAAACACAAAAGTCAAATTTCTGTAAAACTCCCATAATCCCATTTCTCCATCAAACTCAAACATCACCCCTAACCTGTGAATGAAAATCACAAACCCAAATCTACTAAATTACCACACACAAAAATGATGAATTTCTCAAGACCCATAATTAAAATATAAAAATAAAAAAAAAAGTAGGGGAGGCAAGAAATGAAGACAATCCAACAATCAATAAATAACCCCAATAAATGTTACTGGTAAAACAACAAAACAAAATAGTACGGTATAATTCATGTTCATAATCATCATCACCATCAATCATCCTGGTCCAGTGACAAATGAGAGAGATATGTAAAAGGAAAAGAAAAACTCATATTCATACATTTCTAATCAGTTGAAAAATCATAAAATATGGTACCTGAAAACCTGTAACAGTTGTGGGGAACACAATAACTAGAACACACCACCCGATCCTCTTCTCAGAACCAAACAATTCACCGATTCCGATCCCAAGAACCCAACAACAATGAACCTGAAATTATAAAAATTTAATATTTTTTTTTTCAAAAAAAGAAGAAAGTAATGATTTACAGAGCAATAAATTAGCTCACTTTTTGTGCTCTTTGTAATCATAAACTACAATCCACCACGCCCACGTGAGAGCTCGCACGCCCACATACACTGATATTATCAAAAAGTGTGATTGTTTGGTTCCAGAGAAAAAAAAAAAAAAAGAGGGGCAAGAGAAAGATACAAACTTTTTTTTTTACTATTTCTATCTGAAAATAGCTTCTTAAAATAGTTCCTGCGGCTGAGAAAATTGGGTTATTGGTTGAATTTGATGAAACCCAGTGGCCAGAAAAGTTGGTGGTGGAGTTGCTTATTGTTCTTGCTTGTTGCTTGATAATTTGTTGATATGTTTGGTTAAGGAGCTCAATCTGTAACCACCAGTTGGTAGACCTAAACCCTCCCTTAAACCCCCCAACACCTCTCTCACTCTCTTACCCTCTGCATGTCTCTCTCATCTTCAGGGCATGGAAGATGATCTGGTTTGCAGCAATACCCACCATATAATCCATATTATATTTCTTTTTTCTTTTAAAATTTGGAGGGGATGTGTTTATTTTTATGTGTATTTTTTTATGGTTTGTTTGAATTTTTATTATTTTATTAGTATTTGTGTTGCTTTAATTTTTAAATCTAAGAGGAGCACCATTAGGTGCCCATATCTCTGTATTTGTCTTGTTGTGACTTATTTATCACTTATTATTTATTATTTGTACACATAAGCGGGTTTCAGTTTAGTTCAATCGTGTTATGTCAGTTAGTTCGACTCATTCTTGATCTTAAGATCATTTCTCACTCTCATTTATCTCTCTAGCTTTATCTCTCTAGAAAAGCTCTAGAGCGAGAGTTTCCAACAAAGGACTTACTCTCGCACCAGAGGCGTCGTCCCGGAAACACCACTCGGGTACTTCGTTCCTTGTGTGTGTTGTCTTCTCGCAGGCTCCGGACTACAGAG
>JAYMSZ010000455.1:0-19819 GCA_036897665.1 Pelargonium citronellum
ACTGAAACCCCGTTGGTGGTGAGGAACTTTACCCTTTGGTGAATACCGCTGGGCACCATTTCAAATTCATCAATGAGAGGTCGGCCAAAGATGGCGTTATGGTCGAAGGGGATGTCCACCACCATGAACTCAATCACGCAGGTCTTTCTCTTGGGAGTTTGTCCCAGTGATACCGTCAGCTTCACTGTCCCCTTGACTCTGGTTACAGCATCGTTGAATCCTACCAAGACGCCAGAATATTGCTGTAGAGAATGTTCTTTCAGCCCTAGTTTTTGATATGCCTCCCAGTAGAGGACATTTACTTAGCCGCCCTTATCAATAAAGATCCATTCTACAAAAGCTTATCCTCGAAAGGGACAACACATACAACAAAGTGTGGGGCCTCAGCTCACACCATCTAGCTTACAAGGGGTACACACCTCATGCTTGATGCTTGTCCTCAAAAGGGGCAACGCATACAACAAGTGTGCAGGTTCATCTCACACTCCAAAAATATTTCCTAAGGTCAAATATTTCCTAACGCAAAATATTTCCTAAGGAAAAATATTTTCTAAGGCAAAAATAAGGCTATAGTATGCTCATGACCTTGGTGCAAGCACCTTGTCTAGGAAAGCACCTACTAAGGCAAGAACTTACCAAGGAAGGCACCTACCAGGGCAGACACCTACCAAAAGCTAGCACTCTTTCAAGTGCAAACACGTTCCAAAGGCATCAACTTTTCCAAGGGAAGAGTATTGCAAAAATCCGAAACTTCAAAATATTATTTGAGGGGTCAAATGATACCGGAAGATATTGAAATTTTGAGGAAGTTCTCTTGAGAACTTGAGGAACACTGTATCAAAACTCCAAAGCCTAAATCCCACCGATGCGAAATCTGCAAAAAAAAAAAAAAAAAAAAAAACAATGAATGAGCTTTGACTCTAAATCCTCAAATGTAATCACCATGAACTATATTATATCATAAAATAAATGTTGGTGAAAACTATGTCAGCTTTGCAGAACACATGCTACAGTAATGTATTTGCTTGTAACGATAGTGCGTTCAGTTGTACACCTATTTGACTATTTCTCGTTTATCTTATTGCTGATGGCCTGATGTAACATTTGAAATCTATTATAAGGGCTTTGGAGGAAAATTGTCAATTTGTCAGTATCTTTCAGTTTCTCCCTGTTTTTAAATTAAGGAATGCATGACTTAATTTTGTAAGGGTTGGATATGGAGTTCTTGGAGTGGTTCCATTTTCTTACCTTAATCCCTCTCCTATAAATAGAAGAAAATATTTCCACTCTCCAAGATCTGAGCACCAACGGAAGAACTTCACAGTATATACACACAATGAGTAAAAGAAGAAAAAAAAGAGTCTGGATCTATTAGGCCGCTTCATCTGGTTTTTCATGGGTTTAACTGGGCCTTTAACCGCTTCTAGCCCTGGATGGCTGATTAGTTCGGTGTTCGACTGGGTGCTTGTCACCTGCACAGAATATTAATTTCCTTTTCATTTTTGTTTTTTGACCCAAAATAAGATTTTTTTTTTCTATATGTAACTACAACCCTTTTTGTCAAAGTGGAATTAATTGAGCAGTGAATTAACTTGTAGCTAAATCTTTTGACTTTGCATCTCTTTTTTGGGCCACAGGACTATGGGGATCACTGAAGCATTACGGATGCAGATGGAAGTTCAGAAGCAGCTTCATGAACAACTGGAGGTAAGTATTCCAGGTTTCACTTGTCCTTTATTCGTTTCCGACATTAGAGCTTTTCCTGTTCGAAGATCAAATTTCACAGAAGGTTATGTTGTAATTTTGTAAGTTATTGAGTTGAACTTCATTTTCAAGTTAAAACTTTATTTACTTAGTTTCAGATTTTAACTTTAGTTGCTATTAAAATGCCACAGGCCTTTATTACTATTTTGATGGATAGAGCTTTATATCTAAATGTTTACTTTCTTTACAAATGAGCCCATTTAAGATGAACCTGATTTAGCCTTCATTAACCAAAGAACACTAAAACATTAACACAAATTTGTCAGTGTCGGGTTGATTTGGAATGGCTGTTCTATCAGTGATTAGGGTTGTATTATGCAGCCCTTGAATGAACGTTACGTGGTCGCTGGGTGTTCCAATAGTTTGGGATTCATCTTACTAATCACATGTTATGACGAGTTAGATTGCTACAAAATGCATTTTCCTTTTTTGATTCATAAATCACAACCAAATTAAATTTTCTGATTGTAATAATATTTAAATGTTGAACATGTGCTGATGTTATTAATCTGTGTATGCAGATTCAGAGAAATTTGCAATTGCGAATTGAAGAACAAGGGAAATATCTCCAAATGATGTTTGAGAAACAGAGAAAGATTGGGGATGACAAGTTGAAGGCCACTTCATCCTCCATCGATGACCCTTCTGACCTGAATGCAATGCCGCCTCCATCTGCTAATGACAAATCAGGAGCCTCAGTGGAAGATGGTGCCGGAAAAGCAAGTGACAATAATAATGGCAAATCCATGATCGGAGAAAGTAATTCCGAGGAGGCAAGCAGCAAGCAAAAGGCGCCGGAAACCCAAAACAACAAGGATGATAGGGAATGCAGTGACCCACCCCCAAAACGAGCAAGAGTAGATGAAACAGAAGCAGCAGCATCAGCGAAAGCTTCATCTCCTTGATTGTTGCGTCTGGAAAGGACATGGATGGTAGTTATGTGGGTTTCGAAGAAAGCGAAAGTGAGTTTAATAGGATGCTATTAAGGTCCACAACTTTCGAATCTTTGATGATTTCCAAATGATTGAATATGAGGATTGGTTTGTGTTGGTGAAGGGAATTTTTGTCAGCACAAGATGGGGTTTGTGTATATTTGTAGGATGTATTGTTGAACTTGTGCAGTTTAGTCTGAAACTATCTGACCTAAACGTTAACTTAAAAACAAACTATGGCCCATCAAGTTCTCTATCGATTTGGGGCATGTACAGGGTGAAGAGTGTCAATCTCGCCCCGTTTCTGTATATAAAAACTTTGTCCTCGTCTATGCATGGCAAGTAAAATTTACCTCCGTTCTCATTTTCAGCCAAGTTTTAGACGGGAATAAACAAATTCTCGTGATTACACTCGAAATTATAAATATAAAATTTTAAATTTTATCTTGAATGTATATTCTCGTTAAGATTTAAACATCCGTTGTACTGGCCCGTGATAAAAAAAATTATTCACTAAATATACAAATACAAATGAAAAATAACCAAATAGTGCCGAACTGTTCTAGACAAATTTTTTTATCAGTTGAACTAAAATAGTTCTCTTCTTTTGACCTAAAAAATTAACCCATACCATTATATCCAAAACGTTTAAATCGTTAAAACCATCCTGATACCTGCTGTAGCCATATGATATGTAAATGAAACAAAATCACATAAAAATGGAAACATTACTCGAGATGTCTATCCCTATGGCGGCATGTTCAACCCCATTCATTTTATTTTTATTTTCCATTTAAAAATTCGCTGGTCTCTGGTCTGGCTTTGATCAAGACTCGTGACCCGTCTTCTTTGGGAGTGTGTGTGTGAGAGAGCAGAGAGAGATAGAGGAGTGAGATTCATCTGAGCAACAACAGTAATTGCAGAAAGAGAGAGAGGATGTTGTTTCAGGTGGGAGGGCAAGGGACGCGACCCACCTTCTTCGAGATGGCCGCTGCTCAACAGCTCCCTGCCAGTCTCCGAGCCGCTCTTACTTACTCCTTCGGCGTATGCTCCTATCTCTTTATTTAATTTCTCTGTGTAAATTGCCCTGCTTTGTTACCATTTTCACGATTTTTTTTATGTAATTGGGTACCAATATATTGGAGATACAGCTCAATTTCCATCTGGGTTTTCCATAATTGTTTCGAATTTTTACTTTCCAATACTGGTAGTCTCATGAATTTTGTGTGTTTGATGTATAAACAATTATGTGTTTGATGTATAAACAATTTTTTTTTTTTTTTTTTTTTTTTGAGGTGAAACTCGCAAGTATGAGTGAGCAAAGGTGATTTTGGATTATAAATAACTCATAGATTGTGCTTTTGGAGGTAGGATCATGTTGTAATAGTTGTGTTTCATGCATTAGTCAATTTTGCTGACCCTTATTATTTGCTTAAACTCCTAGTAATGTGGCTCTTTCAGTCTTGGGGCAATTCATTTCAATTGTTTTTAGATAAGCAGCAGAATTACGGGTTACAGCACCTCGATAGGGTACCGAATTGCATAATGAAATGCTGGAATTTTTTTGTTTACTTTGAAGCACTGGATTAGCAATTTTGTGTTATTGGTGACCAATTTTTGGTCCGCTTAGTGAAGGATGTTAAATGAGGGGGTTTAAATTTATTACTTCATCATTGTGACAGTTTAAGTCGATGCGTTATTTTGCAGGTATTGGCGTTAAGAAGACCATTCTTCCACAGGGTGTTAGATTATGAAGATGAATGCTATGCTTTGCTGATGTTGATTCTTGAAGCCCATAGCTTACGTACCACAGGTTTCTTCTTTTCTATTTATTTCTTACTACCTTGCTGTTAGCTTCTGTGGCCTATGGAACTGTATGCTGGTATTGCTTTGTTTTACTTGGTATACCAGATAACGGCATGCCCGTAATTTTCCATCGAATGATTATATCTTATAAGAAAGTAAATGTGAAGCGTGGCTTCGTGGGGCAGCATTTACTATAAGAAAGGATTATGTAGGGAGTGAAACCACTTAAGCTTGGATATAAAGAAAAAAAATAGCCGTGTCAACTAGAGGAAAAGATACCTTTACATTGCTTGTTTTAACCTTTTCATATGCAGTTTTTGTCTTTTGAACAGATTAAGTATACTCTTACTGTATCTTATGTGCCTTAACTAAATTTGTTTAGCTGTATGTATAATCTAGAGCTGATTCGTTTGTATTCCGTTCTCCTTCAGATGCTTCTTTCTCTGAATCTCTTTATGGTCTGAGAAGGAGAGCTGTGAAGATAAAAGTAAAGAAGGATGATGCACGTTTAAACTTGGGCGATAGGATTCATCACTCTGGCTTAGAAAAGCACCAAAAAGCACTATCAGTTGTATTTCTGGTACAGCCTCTGCTTCTCTTATCTGAGTATAGTTCTTGATTTGTGAAATTTGAATGTATTTTCATTGCTTATATCCTCTTCTTATCCCATCACTAAATTAGAAGGCAAGCAGTGTGATCTTCGTAAGTGCACAAGATTAGTTTCGAATCATTTTAGTTTGAACATGGAGCTCAAGGTTTCATGTTCATTTACAGAAGCCACTCTCTTAAATAATGTTTGGCCCACAAGTAGGGTTGTTCATAGGTCAAGAACTGGACCAGATCGAACTGAATACCGAATTTTTTAGAATTTTCGGACTAAAGACGGATCCAAAATAATTTGTCTTGGACCACAGTGGACCAAATTGAACTGAAATTAATAATTAAGACATGTACAACTCTACTACTCTCTGTATGTGTGTGTATAATATACATTTCATATGAAATTTTTATTTCATTGTAAATATCTTCCTTTTCCCCTTCAGTTTGTTGCGTGCCTTTTTTGTGTTTTGTGACTATTGTCTTTCCTGTTAGTATGTAGATTGTGTCGTCTAGAAGAGAATTGAGTTTGCATATCTTTGATATTTATTTCTGCACCCTTCAAATGATAGTTAGATGAAGGGTCATAACATGTGGACTGTAAAAAAATTGTTCAGGTTGTGTTGCCATATTTCAAGTCAAAGTTGCACTCAATCTATAACAAAGAAAGGGAAGCCAGGCTTCAAGCAAGTTTATGGGGAGATAGTGATGAAGGATTTGGCGAGACTAACTTCTTTGATGGCGGAGAGGAATCTCTCATTACAAGAAGGGATACTGTGGATGCCGAAGTGTCAGTCAGAACACGTTTAACGAAGAGGATTCAAAAAGTTATAGGTGCTTGCTACCCATGGATACACGCTAGTAGTGAAGGTAAACAATACTTTTAGTTTTAACTCATCCTTTATTGATCAAGGTTAACACTAGATGGTATCATTACTAAGTTCTGCTACAATCGTAGTGCTTTCGCTTTTCTGTATGTGGTACTAACCTTTTTTCTTTTTTATTTGAAATATGTTTCAACTACCAATAATTGTTCTAGAAGTGATATTCATTCTTTGAGATCCTACTTTATTAATGTACTCCCATCTATATCTCTTACCAATCAAAAAATAAAGTTGAGCCTCTGAATCAGTTCTTTAGCTTTTGAACCCATCTTCATGTTTATTTAACAGCCTTATGATGTTTGCTTAGAAGGGATGTAGTTCTCTATCCAAATTCACACTATAATTGTTCTAAGCTAATCTCTTATGATGTAGGATTCTCCTTTGCTTATCAGCTGTTATATCTATTGGATGCCACGGGGTTCTACTCTCTAGGATTACATGCTCTTGGGATTCAAGTCTGTCGAGCCACGGGACAAGAGCTGGTAATATGCTCAGAAAAAAAAAGCTAGCAATTTTACTTATCATTGTGTTTATATTAAACGGGTTAATTTTACAGGTTTATGCTTTTTACGCTTCCTAAGAGTGAAATTTTATTTTCTATTTGTATGTTTTTCAATATAGTTATGTATTTTAACTTCACAATATTTTAATGTCATGCTAGATGGATACTTCTTCTAGAATTTCAAAGATAAGAAGTCACGAGCGTGAGAGACTTCGTGGTCCTCCATGGTTGAAGGTAAAACATTATCTTGTTAGTTTGGCTCAAGTAGGTCTGCCTGCAAACTGATTTTTAAGTGATATTTTGACTTGAATTTTTAATAATTTGGTGTTTTACACATTGAAGCCATAAGAGTTCTATATTGATTTTTCCAAATATTCTTGGGGAAGGAATTGTGTTCGCTTTGTCGACTTGAATTTTTTTTCTGTTTACTCTGCTGATGCACGGAATCAGTCTTTTGGTTTATACATTTCTTAGTTGTATCAAATGAAGTATGAGGCAAAAGTTGATTGAAAAGTAGTAATTGTTCAACCATTACCAATTGACGGGAAATGTTTATTTTTCGCAAAACGTTTAAGGTCAATGAGAATCAGGCTGTGGGAAGATGTGGTGTGCTAATAATACTATGATGTTCATTCTTTACTCTTAATCAGTAAATGGACATCTCTTTTCAATATCTTTACCATGCATACTATATTGACTTATTTTACCTTCCATTGTACAGGCAGTACAAGGAGCGTTGCTCAGATGTACTTATACAATGCTTGACTATGCACAAACTGGTTTGATTGCCTCAGTGTTCTTCTTTAAGGTTAGTACACTTCACGCCTACAAGATCCCTTCGTTTTGTTAGCGCACTTGGCGCCTCAACCTGTCCTTTGTCCTTCGAGAAAGATATATGATCCCACTCATCCCAGATATAAAGAACAAAAAATATTCTTGAAATAAATCTACGCTTGTTGAAGGTGAAGTTAGTGCACCAGTTCCACTCAATGCTCCCATTTCTCATCAAAGATGGTATATGGCTGGCATCACAATTTCATCTGCTGCATTGTGAAATGTGAAATTCTACCCTGAATGTATAAATATCAAATTTATGTTTCTAATTTGTTTGTGATCCAAAGGTAATAAATTTTTGAATTCTGTAACCAAGGTAATGTCTTTTTCATCATGTTTCTGAGGACTAGAGAAATAAGTTTATGGGTCAACATGCTTGTTCTAGTATTTCTATTTAAACCTTGTCATCAATGTCTTTTCTTTTTGCGTTTTTTTCTTCATATTTCCTTTTCACTTTAAATATATACTGGGAGTAATTTTTTTAAAATTTATTTCTTCCTCATAGATGATGGAATGGTGGTATCAGTCTGCCGAGGAAAGAATGTCAGCACCAACTGTGTACCCACCACCGCCTCCCCCTCCACCCCCAAAGGTGAGAAAAGGATTCTCTAATTTTCTTCTCTTCTCGAATCTCGGTGTTCGTGTAAACTGGTTCTCCACACTATTTATGTACTAATTATCTGTTTCAAAGTGCATGCAAGCATCTCTAACAAAGATGGTGATTTAGCCAAAAACATTACTTGTCCATCTGTCGCGTAGTGGTTGTGTATTTGCTCCACAGGGCGATAATTTGATCTTCACCAAGAACGTTCGTACACGACTATATGTAGCTAGCAAAAGAGGACCTTTGACGCCTACAATTGTTATTCTTGATCATATTCTGTAGCCCTTTATGATCGATTTACTTTGTCTAAAAAAACTTCAAAGAACCGCATTTCTGTTGCTATGTCAAGTAATGAGATTCATCATATAAACAGGTAGCCAAAGAAGGGATTCCTCTGCCACCTGACAGAACGCTGTGCCCTTTGTGCTCTCAGAAACGTGCAAATCCATCAGTAGTTACAGTCTCGGGATTTGTCTTCTGCTACGCTTGCATATTTAAATATGTATCTCAGGTTCAACTCTATACCGCTTTCATAACATTTGCATCTCTTTTAAGGACCTTTATAGTTCACGTTATTGTCTTACACACCCTATTTTACTACGGTTTTTACCCAGTACAAGCGCTGCCCGACCACACTGATGCCTGCAAGTGTCGACCACATAAGAAGGCTCTTTCACGATGTCTAGCACTGATGTATGATCTATACGGAGAATTCAATATTCAGTTCGAACATGAAATGAATGTCTGTAGAAACTTTTACGCTCTTTGAGTTGGTTGATTCTTTCAATAGTCTGTACGATCCCTCGGGGCAGGATCGAAGCCACAATGATTAGGAACCAAGATATATACTAGTTGATCGGCGCGATGGGATTTAGAAGTAGATGCATGATAATGTTAGCAAATGAAAAGGTACAGAATTTGTGCAGAAGAAACCTATACATACATCATACATGTAATAGGTTAACAAATGCAATGCAATCCAATTGATAGTGATTGGCCATTGCTGATCTGTTTTTTAAATCAATTATTGTTGTTGCATAATTGGTTGAATCCAATTGGTATGTATCATTGTTTTCAAAATTGAATTACAGGGTTGAATCTATTTTCTTAACTGTCTCATTGGTTCAACTAATCAATCCATTTTTTTTTATCAGTTGAGCTTCACAGCAGAAATAGCTACTCCCTCCATATCGTCAATAGAAAAGCTCGAACTCAAGATCTAAAAGAGAATCCAAAAAGTTCAAACAGTTCAGCCCAATTTGTCTTTGTACTAACAATTTGTTCTTGATAGCTCCATTTGTTCATAACTTCTATTTATGAGCTGTCACATAAGAATTGTGGGTCCCATTACGATCCTCGCTGGCTTTGCGTCTTCTTCATTTATTTTTGTGAAATTGAGCTAAGCTGTTGGTTACGTACGCTACAAGTATTAATGATAGTAATTAGTACTACTTATTAATTAACATAATTAATTTTTAAGCTTGTACTGGGTTCCACAACAACTCATGATAAAACTCTATCTCGTTTACATGACCACGTGTCAACCGATAACCAAAGGCTGGTGATAAATACAAACCCAAAAAAGTTAAATCCACACATTTTTTTACAGTTGGACTAAATTGCCCCTCATTATGAGAGAAACAAAATTAACTCATTAAATATTAAAAAGGGCTCACACATTTAAATAAATAAAAATATGATTTAATAACAACGATTTAGAGATAATGTTTATTTT
Source organism: Pelargonium citronellum (assembly GCA_036897665.1). Taxonomy (NCBI): domain Eukaryota; kingdom Viridiplantae; phylum Streptophyta; class Magnoliopsida; order Geraniales; family Geraniaceae; genus Pelargonium; species Pelargonium citronellum. The sequence goes on from JAYMSZ010000455.1 coordinate 9,659, forward strand.
AGTATTCAATAAAGTTTTAAAATGTAATATTAGTACTCAAATTTAAAATTGGACCAGTTACATACTTAATTTAAGGTTTAGTGGTTAAATCAGTACCCATAGTTAACACTGTTATTATACTTGTGTGTTAACGCTTAGATTGCAATGAAATTTTTGTATGCAAAATGTGTGGCTGATTGAAAATTATTTGTAGCAATGAATAAATGATCGATATTAGGCTTCTTCAGATTTAGCAAATAATATTTCTTGTTCTTCCTTCACTATAAATAATTATGTGCTCATTGGTTTTGTATAAGACGTGCAATTCGGTAATTTGTAAAATGAAACGACACGACATGAATTTAAATAGGTTTGGATTCAGAATAATTAGATTCGTGTCGACTAAATCAACTTATTTAATAGTTGGATCGTTTTCGTGTCAAATTTGTTTAATCCATTTAATTAAAAGGATCATGTAACCCGTTTATTGACCTACTCATTTAAGGATAAAAACATTAAAAAAAATTGTCAACATATCGTGTCAGAAGGACCCCTATATAAGTTAAACGAGTCATTAATATCGGATAGTGGCAGGTAAATATCAACCTTTTATTTAGATTTTTCGGGTTAGGTCACATATTTTTCAACCAAATTGTTTAAATGTGTTAGTCGTGTCAACTTGTTCATAAACATGTCGTGTTATTCAACTCGTTTAATAAACGTACCGAGTTTAAATTGACCAATATAACATAATAATAACTTTATAACACAAATTGCTCTCCCTAATTTTATATGTGGAAGATTAAAAAATAACGATATGTTACTTTTTGAAAATTCGAACAACTGTTGAAGTCTTTGAAAATTTAAAATTGTCGGCCTTTGGAAGCATTTAAATCATAAATTTTTCTACCAAACAATTATCCACTCTATTCTTTTATCAGATCAATTTCTCATTCCAATGTAGCAGCAAGCGGTTATGCTATCAATATAGTTTCATTACTCTATTGCATTTTATTGTACATTGAGTTTTGGTCCGGCATATAATTGCAAATTGAGTTTCTTAGTTCATATACAATAAATTTATTTTAATCTAAAGAGATGTTATTAAATAATATTTTTATTTATTTAAGTGTGTGGGCCCTTTTTAACATTTAATGAGTCCTTTTTGTTTCTCTCATAATGAGGGCAATTTAGTCCAACTATAAAAAAAAAGGTGCGGATTTAACTTTTTTGAATTTGAATTTATCACTACCCTTTATTTATGTCTCGCATCAAAAACTCAATTGATATCTCTTATTTTTGTTGTTTAATATTCGTAAGAAGTTACATTACAATTAATTTACACAAAGTAAATAAGGTAACATAAAAGTTGACCTTGGAGTCTAGACCTTCATTAAAACCGATAAAATGTCAAATGCTCCAAAGTCTAAATCTAAACTAATTAAAAGATTAATGTTCCGTTAAAAAAAAAACAAAAATTAATGCTATGTCTTGAATAGTGTACATTAATATTTGTATTAAATAATGTGTTAATTCATGGAACATAACTTATTAAATACTTAACATATGACTTTGATGAATTAAAAAACGCAAAGTTTACATTGCATCATATAAATTAAAGGTTTCACACCAAAAATTCATGAAAGATTGTTGATATTATATATACTAATATTCATTCATATATATGTAACGGTAATTGTTGCACCTTTTTGTAGGATATTTGAGATAAATAATATTTTTCTAATAAATAATACTTGGTGTGATTTATTTTATTTGTATATATTAGTTTGCACTTTGCACATAAAATGTTAGAAACCAAGAGGGTGTTTGTCTAAGCTTCAAGTCTTTTTATTCTTTAATACAAAAAGTAAATTTTATAAATTTACTACAAGGGATGATGTTAAATAATAATAATTTTTATTTTTATTATCACTAAAAGGTTCATGTACTACCATAAATAAATTATATGAATGTTTCTACTTTCAAATGAACTAATTTAGTCATTTAATGCGTTCAATTTTTTTTATTTATATAGTCATTTTCCTATTCAAAAGTGAAACATATTAGACATGTCACATTTCCGTAAGTTGATTGCTATAGATGTTGAAATAATATTAAATATATTCTAAAACTACTTAAATATATAAAAATTTGCATATTCAACTTCTGTTTGACATTAAATGCATTCTAAAACTAAAAATAAATAAACGTTGGGTCAATCAAATAAAAATGTTACGTTTCGTTAAAAAAATTTACATTATTTCGCCAAAAAAGTAAAATAAAAATGTTATGTGGTATTGTTCACAAACACATACATACTCTCATTTATTTTCCACGTCAAACCAACATTCAACTTTCCTGCATCGACAATTTGAATCCAAACCCACAAGCATTTATTCAATCCAACTCAAAACCAATTAAATCCGACCCATCTTCACATCGATTTAGATCATATCTATCTTACAAAAGCAAGAATTGGATTGGATAAATATGCCAATTTTACACTAAAAATCTAAAATTCCTTCTAACTATATATGAACATCTTTCGAATCAAATTTTGGCTAATCTTTATTTTTTTCGAAAGGTTGATTACTCTTTATCAATTCAAATCCAAACGTATTCACTCTGAATCTAATTCGAGATATGAATTGTCACATCTAATGACGAAGTTAAGGTGCGGCCGTAGTAGACAACATGTCGTGCCACCCTCTCAATAGTTCATTATGTTATAATAAAATCTTACAATTCTATCATAACCGTCTTGAACTAGAGATAGTGACACCCTCCTTCGTCTAATCAATAATTTATCGTAGTAAAATTCTGGCCCCGCCACTAACAAACAAACTCTAATTCCCATCTCATTAGTCAGTAGTACAGTACCTCACCTGAACGACAAAACACACGAATCAGTCTGTGTTCCCGCCACCTGAAAAACCTTAAAACGATAAAAACAAAACAAAACAAAACAAAAATAAATAAATAAACAGAAATTAAAAGATAGACAAACGATACGAGAGAGCCAAAAAGAAGAGTCTTCTCCGAGTTTACCTCCTGAAAAAGCTTCTCACATCACATGAATAAACCTAGTAACCAACCTCTCCTCCAATTCCATGCCAACCACGCTTCTCTTCTAAACCCTAACGCTCTCACAACACAATCCACACTACTCTCTTCCCAAATTCACAATCTTCACTAGCTCGCCGAGTCGACTCACCAACTCGATCCATCTCAAATCGCAATGCCAGCCTTAGGCTCCGGCGGCGGCTCGGCTTCCGGCTCCGGCAAGCTGTTCACGATCGGGCTCGTGTCGGCGTGGTACACCTCTAACATCGGGGTGCTTCTGCTGAACAAGTTCCTGCTCAGCAATTACGGTTTCAAGTACCCGGTTTTCCTGACCCTGTGCCACATGATTACTTGCTCCGTCCTCAGCTACGTCTCGGTGGCTTGGCTCAAGATCACGCCGATGCAGCCGATTAGGTCGCAGAGGCAATTTATGAAGATTGCGACTCTCAGTCTCATCTTCTGCTTGTCGGTCGTCGCCGGCAACATTTCGCTCCGATTCCTTGCGGTGTCGTTTAATCAGGCGATCGGGGCTACGACGCCGTTTTTCACGGCGGTGTTCGCTTACCTGGTGACGATGAAGAAGGAGGCGTGGCTCACGTATGTCACTCTCATTCCTGTTGTTACTGGTGTCATCATTGCCAGTGGGGTGAGACCTACCTTAACCTTCAATTTTCAATTTCCCTTTTTTTTTTCATGAATAAGAATTGTTAAATGTGTGTGTTGTTTGATGGAGATTTGTGATTTTGGATGTTCTTGGTGCTCAAGCAATTGGATTGAACTTGAATACTTCATTAGATGATCCCTCAAATATGACGTATATCAAGTTTGATCCTCCAACAATTTTTAAAATCGTCTTGATTTCATCACCAATCCCCCAAACCTCACATTTTGTCCATTTTATATCTCAAATTTTGATTTTTTGTTTTTACATCCTCTTTAGGTGACCTTATTCTGAATGATATGTGCAATAGTATGACTTGAAAGAGTTGACTAAAAGCTAATTTTCTGGCATACTAGTAAGGTTTTGATCTTAATTTGATCATTGATGATTTGTAGTTGTAGGATCAAACTTGATCTTGTGGGATCAATTATGAGTTTTTAACTGTCAACACTCAACAGCTTTATTTTTTATGGTTTATCATTTGTAACATATTGATGATCGGATTTTGTCTTAGTTTGATTTTCTTTTCCAACAATATGCTTATTTATTATTTTGTTTGTAATTATGGGGTTGAAGGGAGAACCAGGTTTTCATATGATTGGGTTCATCGTGTGTGTTGCTGCTACAGCAGCGCGTGCATTGAAGGCAGTGCTTCAAGGGGTTTTGCTTGCTTCTGAAGGGTAATGATCAACTCTTTTCTTGCCGTCTTTGTATCTGAATTTTGAGGCTTATGTGGTTTGTTTACTAATGTGTGGAATTGGTATTGTTTTATAGGGAGAAAGTTAACTCTCTTAACCTCCTTATGTACATGGCTCCGGTAGCTGTTCTATGCCTTTTCCCTGCTGCACTTATGATGGAAAAGGATGTTATTCGGATAACAATTGCCCTAGCCAGAGCTGATGTCAACATTGTTTGGTATCTGATCTTCAATTCTACAATGGCCTTTTTTGCAAATTTGTTCAATTTCTTGGTCACCAAGCACACCAGTGCTTTAACTCTTCAGGTATTCTTATTGCTCATATTCTTATTGATATTGTTTTATTAATTTGATGTCAAACTCCATGTATGGTTCATGATTTGTTGCTGTTCTCTGTCTGTTCTTATGATGAACTGATAAAATCTGTATGAAAATGCATTTGCAAGTAACTTATGGTCCGTTTGTATTCTTGGATTTGAGCCAAATACAATGTTCGGATGCACAAAATCCAATGGATCCAAAACAAGCTTATAACATGTGATTTCAAATGACAACTTTTACCTTGTCATTTGAAATTCTATGGTTTCCCAAATATTATATTTGTATTTGAAATCCACCATTTCAAATCAAATCTTACCACTAAGTGCCTGCAGAGGAGACCATAACTTGTAAGTTTATACTTTGTTCATGATGATACTATTGTGGAGTAAAATTACATTTCTTCTCTACTCTTTTTTATGTTTAAGTATAAAATCATCCACTAATGTTGCATCAGAGGATAGGAGTGAGAAAAGGATTGCTATAATGCAACAGTGCCTGTGAAGTATGCATGTGTGTTGCCACATGTACATTTCCGTAACTGTTTCATCTCTTAATCATTCTATGGAACACTAGTTATGCGTTGGAACTTGTACTTTGCACACTATTCGGTTCTCCCTTCTCGCATTATTGCTTTGCAAAAATGAGGACTATAATAAATAAAATAAAAAACTAGACTTACAATCCACAAACATACCACACATGTAATGTAGAAGATATGAAAGCTATCACTGCTGTTGTGCTTCTCTAGTTGTTCTATCAGAAAATGTCTTCTTCTGCTTAATTCATATCAACATGTTGGCCCTCTAGGTACTTGGTAATGCAAAAGGCGCTGTTGCTGTGGTTATCTCAATTCTAATATTTAGAAACCCCGTGTCGGTAACTGGAATGCTTGGATACACTCTCACTGTAACTGGAGTTGTCCTTTACAGTCAAGCAAAGAAAAGGAGTAAATGAGAGGGCGGAGAGAGATAAGTCCTTTTATTTATTTATTTTTGTATTTATCTTTATACCATTTTTCTTATACGGGAGCAGCTTCAACTTCCTTCCTTCCATTTGTATGGAGGAGTTCATTCCACATATTATGGAGTTGCATACAAAATTTAAATTTTATTTGCATTGACAGAGGAGATGAGTGCATTCAGCTAGTTTTGGACTGAATATTGAGTTGTGTTCTCAGTTTTAGGATGATGGAAGGTATCTTTTTTCTGTTTTCAAGAAATTAGGGTTGGAACTTTGATTGTTTTGTTCATCAGTTTAGGATTCAAACAGTTTCAATACCCTGTAACTTTATTGTTTACTGAATTAGAAGATGATATTGATTATCTCAATATGTTATCATCTTGTTTGCTTTTACTTGGCCAGTAGTATATTATACCTGATAATGTGGGCAGCAGGTCTAAACAAGACGTACAAAAATCTTAAATGTTTTTATTGAACTATTTTTTTCCGTTCTTAATGTAACTTGGCACTGTCAAAATAAAAACTTGACCTTTTTGGCCCGGCCCGTTATATATCTGCAACTAGCATCGCAATGTGTCAATAGAGATAATCTGTGTTCTTAGAGTCAAGTTGACAATTTGGACTCGAACTAAAAAAAAATTGAAATTCGGTACAAACCAATTTTTGGGTCTGGAATCCACGCATTTTACCCAAAAATGTGAAGCCCAACCTGTGGCCTGAAACTCGAACAACTCCAAAGCTGTTTCGGGTCAGATTTGGGTTAAGCTTTACCAACCCAATCTATAACCTGAGACCCAAAATTGCTCTAAACTTCTAGAGAAGCTCATCTTCTTGAGCACATGCTGTAAATTGTTACAGGATTTTGCCCACAAATCAGAAAGAAAGAACCATACATGAAAGGAGCAAGAACATTATGTGTTGAAAATTCTTTTAGTCTGTTTGAAATCACAGATTTCATTTGAAATCTATTATTGATGTGTCCAATAACTTAGTTTTGTGGTTTAGACTTGGCCAGAGATAAGTTTCATATAATAGCTCTTAAGGCCATATCAATTTGAAATTCATAACTTTATAAACATTTGAATTCAAAAATTACAAATTCCAAAATTGAAATCATGAAGCTTCATTAAACTACACTAATACAGCCAAAGCAACCTAAGATTGAACATTCATCTACTCAAGACACTGAAAACCTCATGAAAATTTAGAACATCATCAACATGAATCCAATTATACATGGAAAAAATATAAGCATGTCAGACAGGGTTGCATTCACATCTAAACTTGAGGCTTAGTCTCTTCTTCATCCTCCTCTATCTTGGGAGCCAAGTAGAACCTGACATACCCCATCTCCGCAATCTTGTACTCGACCACAACAGGCAGCTCAGACGACAAGCTGATTGTTACCGTGTTTGACAATGGAGTTGCCTTCGTGAAGGAGTTCATGTACCTCAGTGCAAACGTCAACGAAACTGGCTCATTCATCTCTATAACTATCGCTTCTTCCGGCTGTAATGTTTTTCACAAACATAAACAACCAATCTTAGTAAAAGCAACCCTACTTTCACCAAAGCCTTATTGGCCAAGTGGCATAGCACTTGGTATCCATACTCGAGACCTCGTGAGTAGTCTCACGAACAATGGTATTGTATGTAACAGTATGGGGTTTAATAATAATAAAAACTGTCCCCTAGGAGATGGCTCAATGACCGTGAGCCACACCTCTTTATGAAAGGTTGTGGGTTCAAATCCATTGAGTCGGGTAGGGTTCAATAATAATAAAATTGTCACTAAGCTATGGCTCAATATTCAAGAACTATTAAAAAAACTATATGCAGTGAGTTGCAAGAGCAAACCTTGTCCACGGTAGTATTCTGTCTGCAGACAATATTTGCAGTACCAATGTCACCTCTAGTGGAAAACTTGACACCTTCCTTAGTGACGGATATAACAACTGCAAACACAGACAATTGAAATCAGCATTTTCACTTTCGAATTCAGGCTTATCTGCAAATTATGTCTAACACAATTACAATCTATAAGTACCCGTGTCCCCAATGCTGCTGAGATCTTTGCAAATTCTAGCAAACTCAGCTGAAGGCATCCTCACAATAGCATGATATTCTGCTTCAGGAATTCCAAGGTGCTCGCTATCGATGTCCATCAATTTCATCTCAAAATCAGAAATTTTATCTTGTGCTGTAACAAATAAAGGGACAAAATTTCAACTGAGTATGTAACATCAAAATGGGGCAAAATCAAAATGTTCCTCATAACCTAATATGAAATTGAAGCCATATGGCAAAAATTGCAGGAGTTCAAATTTACTCCATAGGTACAGAACTTCAATAGGCAATCTAATGTGTTGTTCAAGCATTTTCTCAGCTCCCAAACAGAATTAGGTTTAATAAACGTACAATACTCTAAACGCTAAAACTCCACATTCAAATAACAGAAAACGAACACTGAAGTTAATTAACCACAAAAATCGCTGGAATTAGAACTTACTGGGGCTTTCAAACATGAAAGTGACAGTGTCGCTGCCATCATCAGCCTTGATGGTGATGATGTCATCATTTCCAGCGCACTTGAGCATCTTGGACATGTTATTGAGATTCATGCCCATGGAGATGTTACGATCGCAGCGATAGTGCTCGAAACCCTCGGATCTGAGGAGCAGAGCAACAAGAGCCACATGGCTGGAGTCCATGGCCTGGAGCGAGAAACCAGTCGCAGAGCAGTCAAAATTAGCATCGTTCACCAGGTCCTTGATGGATTCCAGAACCTTCTTCAGGAGAGAACCTTGGACGAGCCTGAGTTCCAGCATCTTGAGTTGAGCTCGGCCGGTCTGGTTGGGGCTAGGGTTAGGGTTTTGAGGAAGAAGACGATCTATGGAGGCAAGAACCAAAAGTGATGGTGAGAGACGGGTCAGCGGTTATAAAGCGGTCCGGTTCGGTTTCGTTCGCGGGAATTTTTTTTGTTTTGAATGGTAAAGTTGGTTTGGTTGGCGGGAAATCAGATTCGTTGATGGTTTTGTTCCCGCCGGATTTGGAGTGGGAGATGATTCTCTGCGGTGCTGCATATTTTATCAGGAAATAACCATATAGTAATTAGATACGATTTTACTTGGGCCTATATATTGGAATTGGAAAGCCCATGAATATGTTATAGTATCCAAGTGAAAAGCCCAAATGTAGATTTTACAAACTAACTATTGTCAAAACTAGCTAAAAAATGTGTACTGTTTTTTTTTATCAAGTGTACAACACGTTACAGTGAGCCTTAAAATTGAGATTTCAAGAGACCAAGTGTTATTATTGCTACTGGACCAACCAATAAGCATCACGATAAGAAAGTGAGATTGATCGATATCAATTTGAACCTACCAATTGTATATCGATTGATAATGGTCTACCAAATACTATACAACCATGTGGATCTATAGACTATTGGTATACCTCGTATAGTAATAACAAGTTTTTTTCTTAAATTTGACGTCTACTCAGATCTCTATGGATCAACACATAAAAAAATTACAATTGTGTTGTTTGTTCCCTACGTTGCACCTCAATTGAAGATTAATATACATTAAGGGTATTTAAGTCATTAAACATATCAAAAAGCATGGATAAAATGGGATGTGAAATCTTCACGTGACCTTAAAAAAAAGTACAAGGAGTCTTTCACCTATGGTAGAAAAATTTCATGTCAAATCTCTTGTGGAGCCTTAATATCTTAGAAGAGTTGAAACAAGCTTCGACAACCAAGTGTTTCTTGGGCTCAATGTTTATAGGCATTGCATGTGCAAGAGTCAAGTAGAGAATTTAAACAAGCACTAATCAGTGTCAGTTATTGTCGTATGATCACATCACTTAGTAAAAGAACAACCAAGTATCTCTTGGGGTCGATGTTTATAGACATTGCATGTGAAAGAGTCAAGTGGAGGATTCAAACAACACTCAATATCAGTTGTTATCGTATAATTATATCTTGTCGGATAAGTTCTATTGGTGATATTCTTCGTTTTCAGTTATTTCTCTACTATGGTATTCCTCTTTGCAAACAACTTTACATAATCAGGAGAACCGAAATAAGTTTCTAATATAGAATGACTCATTAGAGAACTATATAAATTAGGCCACGCTACAACTCATTATCCACTTCTCTCAATTTACATGATCTATATTTTACAAACCCAAGTTGCTCATTTTCCTGCAAACTTGTTTTACAAGACTTATAACATACTATAAACTTATTCAAACCATAGTTTTGCCATTAGTACCAACTTCTAAAGAACTAAACATACAGAGAAACTCAAGCCAAACACCAAACCTTTGCACCAGCAGAGCAGCTAATTGAGAACAACTCATCCCTTAACCTTTTGTCCTGGAGCTGGACACAAGATAGACTCTGGACTTCACTAGCGACCCGTTTCGCATATTGAACCCGGGACTGACCGGGAACCCGACAACGTGACCCG
>JAYMSZ010000456.1:0-19813 GCA_036897665.1 Pelargonium citronellum
ATATATATATTGGGAACGAGCTCTCGAAGTTCTCCATTATTAGTCTTTTTTCTCCCTACAGCTTTTATTAATATCAAACAAACAAAAAACATTTTTATAATTAAAATCTCAAACTTGATTCCCGAATTTTCTACCAATGGGATATATGATTTTTGTTTTGGCATAAATTTATCACTGAATTTTTAAAAAGAACTCAAAATAGTTATTCTCGTCAATTTCTAATTAGATAAGTGATTTGACATGAAATTTAAAATATATTGAATAATTATTTTTATTCAATTATTTTGCTAATGAGACGATCCAACTATATTAAATGACTCACGTGATCATCACATAACCCGCCACATTGACAAAATAATTGAATAAAATTAATTATTTAACATATTTTGAATTCCAAGTTAAACTACTTAACCGTAAAACTGATGAGAAAGACCATTCATACCTATATTTGAAAGTTCAGTGCTCATTTTACGTCAAAACAAAGTTCAGTAACCCAATTGGGTCCATATGCTAAAGTTCACCAACTAAATTAAAGTTTTTCCTTTTCTATGAAAGCAAGAAGTAAATATTGAATGTTGAAATAATTAAGGGCAATGTTTTTTCTTCCTTCTCATGTGGTTGTAGCCATTGTTGTCTCCTACATATTCCATGACAAAATTTCCTCAAAACTGACCCCAAACATATATGAAGCATAGCAATACATACACAATAATATGCATAGATGAAAAATTCTCACAGGAGATTCATTGATGCAAAATGGTTCAAAACCAAAACCTATTTCTTCATACAGTAATTTCCAAGTTTCTAAAAGCAAACCAAGATGATCCAAATTTCATAACAGTAGTGTCACAGAAATAGCAAATCAAGCATGTGGGTTGTTGTTCATATTTCAAGGTCAAGTTTGAGACAGTTCAGGGTCTTTCAAGCAATGCATCACCAATCATCCTAAGACTGCACAAACCATGGAAATTAAAAGACAAAATAAATCACATATCAACTGTTTTTGTTGTGTTCCATTTACTCATTGTATTGATTTATTGTGCCTCTTTTCAGTTTTGTGTCCTTTGTCTCGATCTCTCCTAATGTGACCAACTTTTGGGACAGAAGCTGTTTTTCCTATTTCACACTCAACTCAGCTCAGCAAAACACATGCTTATGTTTTCTTATTTGTCAATTCAAACATGGAAATTGGATAACATGTTTTGAGCCAAAACTTTCTAGAATTCATACATTTAAATCATTCTATCTATCCACAGTTTCGGGACCAATCAGCCGTCACATTTTGATGCCCATTCCGTGCTGTAGCAATCACAATAAATACTCGGGACTAGGGTTTAAAGTTCTAGTAACTTATACAACTGTCCTTAAGAAAATCAATGTAGCAGCCTATACAAGGTTGATTTTGGAGTGACCTGAAATGATTTTTTTCCTTCCCTCATGTGATTCTTGGGCCTTGTTGTCTCCTCACAGATTCACTCAAATTCTCTGAACAGACCAATTAAATGAAGCAAAAGAACAGAGTCATGTGGTTAAAAAAATGAGGCATTTTCCATAAACTCCAGTCAATAGGGTACCATTGCAGCCATGTCCATGTGGTGTGTTCCTCAATTTTCAGTTAGAGACAATTTAGGACATTAACTGGTGCATATCCTGAAATCACTTCCTATAGGTCAAAACACATGGCCCCAGGGATGGTGGGACTCCTAGCTTACTACTGGTACATGTGAATGGGGTTTTTGATTTGCATGAACTTGAGTTGTTTCTGCGACATGAATTGAGCAAGAAACTTATTTTGGTTTCACTAAACAGAAACTCGGGTTATGTTTCAGAGAACTGAAATACTAAACAGTTTGATGTCAATAATGCATGTAAATGAGAATGCTCAACTGATCATCTAACATCTTGGCACTTCAGTTAATGACATTCTGGTCAGTCCACAATCTAGTTTGGAGTTGTGGTCAGATTCAATCAAGTAATCACAAGTAATTGGGATTAAAATGTTGAAAAGTTGAACATATATAACAGAATTTGAATAGAAAAACAGAACTAGTTCGAATTTTCGTAGTGGTGTATCTATGGACTAAAGAATCAAGTTATACAAACATGCTTGATCGAAACAAACATAAAAAGATAAAAACAAACCTTTTTTCCTTCTCTTTATTTTTTCCTGGTACTATTGCCCTCCATGCATCTTCACTGTCATTCTTGTAGTATTTTGTGACATCTCTCTTGTATTACATTATGTCTCTTTTTCACAATAGTTGGTATGTTCTTGACCATAAAAGCTCTCTCAAAATCATGGGAAACACTTCATTCTCTGCAAATGGCACAACATAACATATCTAGTTCAAAGCGAGACATAAGCGTGCAAAAGTATTTTTTAAGTCAAGGTAACTGGAAATTCACCTCTTTTTCAATTGCAACTGCAGATGCAGCAAGCTTTCGTCTCAGTGTTGATATCTCATTTTCACAACTTGTCACCTTCATCTCAGTATCTACAAGCAAAAACAAGACAAGAAAATATTTATTTCTTTGAACCTTTCTTTCTCAATTAAAATCTGTATACATTTTTTCACTGCCCATTGTTAACGCTTCGGGTTTAATTTGGAATCTGCATGAGCTTAAAGTTAGCATTTGGTGTCAGATAAGCATTAGCCTTAGATTGCTAAGAAAAATAGAATACCGGCATATCATAGTGTCAGATAATTATTTGGCTCAATTTTGTAGTCCCTGAGTTCAACAACCCGAGCTCTTAGTGAGCCCACTTTACCACTTGGCATTGGTTTAGCACGAGTTGCTAAATCCGTGTCACACATCCTCCATCCGTAGCACTATAATAGATCTATGAAACTAAATTAACAGACTTAAAGAGTGAAAGTACAAAACAAGACAACTGAAACAGCAAAAATAGTGAACTTAAGACACAAATGGAGTCATATAAGTGGCCATAAGCTGATAATATGTGGTTTAGAGCGAGTTACTTAGGAAAAAGTTCAATAACTAAAAATAGAATAATAAGTTGCATGCAACTCACCATAGTAGTACGATGACAGAATGGTGATACGCTCAGTTGGCTGAAAAACAGAAAACGAAAAAGGAACAACATGAACTCGCTGAAAAGAAAGCAGTGACAGCATAAATAATATAATCTCAAATAAGATGTTTTTTCTATATCAATATTTAGAGCAAATAGATATATAAAGTAGGATTGGTTGAATCAACATTCATATCATGAGTCGTAAGAACTATTTTGTAAATCAAGAATCGTATTGAATCATGAATCGTAAGATTCATCATTACTTTAATTAAGTTATATATAGTTCATAAGGTATTTGTGATAATTTTCTTGCAAATTTGTTATACTTACGTTTACAAATTGCATACCGAGGATTATCGAACGGTTGGCAACTTGGCATGAATCTATTCCTTTAAAGTGAAGCTCTATAAGATCATTTTTATGTACATCAATTACTGTTCACATCTTATAATACAATGTTTAATGTATTAATCAATAATGTATATTTTCTTCTACATAATTTGTATAACATCAGACTTATTGAAAAATTAGTAAATACAAAACTTCATTTACTATCATCACTAATGGGCTGTTAAGCGAAGATAGGAAATAAATAGTTTGTTAGGCCTCGTATTATTGATGGAGTTGCTATAGTAACTAGGATTTGTGGCCCAAGTTATTAGAAAATTCCAGTATTTGGGAATGTATTTATCAGCATGAACTGCGATACTACCGATTCCAAGCAATACAAACGATTCGGACCTCCAAGAAATTCAAGCATAAAATACATATTATTTAGTGGTTGTATCGTATTGAATCGCAATATGTGTCTACGACACTAACAACCAAACAAATGCAGGAGAAGTAGAAGGCTAGATTATATGACACCGCTCCAAAGTGTGTGTAAATTTTTTATTAGTATGAAACTCACACACAATACAAATATCAATCGCCCTCAAGGTGACTCAAACACGAGACCTCGTGTATGGAATCCGAACCTTAAACCACTCAGCCAATGAGGCGATGATCAAAGTGTGTATGTAATATTACTTAGAGGCAAGACTATTGGCATTAGAAAGGTTCATGACTTTGTGGAACTTTAGCAAAGTTCCAGAGACCAAGAGGAATAATGCTATACAAAATGTTACAGGCACTTATAGATGGGAGACTAGTATTTCTATGATACATAGGAACAAATTTAACAATTAGATCTCAGATTTCTTGGCAAGATACAGCAGTTAGTAATAAATGAACTGAATTCACATTGAGATTTAGGTCAACAACTTCAGTAAAAGCATAACTAGAAGGAAATGGCACAGAATGATTATGTTTGTTGAAGATTATTAATGAATGTACAGGCATACCATTACAAAGATCCCTTCACGGCGTGTGGGGAGTTGTTCAAGCTTTGTCAATGTTTCGTCTCCTTTGGTAACTTTACCAAATATTGCATACTGAGAATTCAAGTCAAAATGTCCTCAGCGTTAACATGGAATATAATTTTGAAAAAAGTATTTCTGAATGATTTGTGAAAGCTCACATACTTGGTGATCAAGATGAGGGGCGTCCCCAAGAAGTATTGAAAATGAGGATGCTGCACTGTCCGGATCCTCATACCTATATCATTGAAATTTGATCTTAGCAGAAAGTTCGTAAGCAATTCAAGTTAAACTTAACAATTTCAAGAGAATTCTACCCCTATGGATTCAAGAAGTTTAGATTTGGTTCTCACTTAGAAATTCAATTGATTAATTGAAATTCAGACTTTGGACGTACTAACATAGTAATATATCATATACAACCGCAAAAAGGGATATCAGGGCCATATCAAAAGTATATTGCTAGTTTAAAAAATCATTGAAATGCAACCGTTTCATGTTCTGTGCCCCCAATGAATACAGATCAATATATGGTCCCATTCAGAATGATGAATTTATTCATGAATCCTCATACACAAGTAAAAGGTAAAGGGCCCAAATTGGTCTCTGAACTTTCGTGTTTGGACCCAATTTGGTCCCTGAACTTTTTATTAACCCAAAAGGTCCCTTAACTTTCTTGTTTGGACCTGAAGTTTTTTTAACCCAAAATAGTCCCTGAACTTTCAAATATGGACCCAAAATGGTCTTTGCCGTTAGCTTCCTTCTATTTTTCCGTTAAGTGGTCTAACGTGAAATTTAAAATATATTAAATTATTATTATTTTCCAATTGTTTTGCCAACTTGACGGTCCAGTTGTATTAAACAACTCATGTGACCAGCACATGATCTGTCACATCATCAAAATAATAATCATTTAATATATTTTAAAATCCACGTCAGACCACTTAAAAGAGAAACTAACGGAAAGTAACAACAATGATCATTTTGGGTTTATATTTGAAAGTTCATGGACTATTTTAGGTATATAAAAAAAAAGTTCATCAGAATTTTTGAACATAATTAAATGATAGTTTCGAAGAACATGATAGGGTAGATAAAACTCTGTATGAAATTTCCTTCATACAAGCAGGATATTTTTTATGACATCGGAATGCTTGTGCACTGTATTGTTGTACCATAAGATTTATAGCGACCTAATGAGACGCAAATAATGTTTGTATATAAATGTACTGTAAAAGTGTGGTATTTCAAAATTCTAAATGAAAATCATCGTCCTTTTCACTTTTCCTGGGGAATATTGGTAATTGTGATGCATGAAGATCTCCATCAGTTAGGATGTTAAAGTTATGTACTCTTTGATATGCCAATAATGTAATTTATTCTAGGTGTTTTGCTGTAGTGTGGCACTACTCAAGGCTATACAGTATTTCTCATTGGATGTTGCCCATTGCA
Source organism: Pelargonium citronellum (assembly GCA_036897665.1). Classification (NCBI taxonomy): domain Eukaryota; kingdom Viridiplantae; phylum Streptophyta; class Magnoliopsida; order Geraniales; family Geraniaceae; genus Pelargonium; species Pelargonium citronellum. The sequence goes on from JAYMSZ010000456.1 coordinate 5,848, forward strand.
ATTGCATTTCTGCATCATAAATGCTGTCTTTACATTTCTAGGAAACCCATAGTTTCTTAATTTCTTCTTTGAATTGTGTATCATTTCACATCAATTTATTCCAGGTTGGTGGTGTTGTTGTCATTTTTGGCCATTTTGGCGATAATATCTCGTACATGTGTGCCATGGTTCCTCAAGCTTATGATAAGCCTATCATCACAGGTAAGAATGGTTTATCTGCTCTGGTACTATATTTTATGATGATGCATTGTCTTGAATGAATTTTGCCTTTGCAGACTAATGAACTTTATCAATTGGCGGCTGTGGCATTCTGCTTACTTGTTGCATGGGTTTGCCTCCTTTCCCTGTTCTCATTTCTTGCATGACCTATGACATTCATATTCATTCCATTGCATTTGTGTTTGCCCTTCCCTTTACTGTTTATCCTCTATACTAAATCCCACCACTTGAGATTTGAGACCAACACTAACACACCCATGATTTGTGCTTTCTTGCATGTATGTGATATGGATTGTTGGTGTCTTTTCAGTGTAGTGATAAGCTCGGTCTGAGCCTTGAGCTGGGATCCTTTGCTGCTGGGGTGATGATATCAACGACTGACCTTGGTCAACATACACTTGAGCAAGTAAGAATTTTTTTTGTAAGCCATTTTCCAGACATTATAAAATCCTGAATTCTATTCTACCTTTTAACCCTTATAATTTAAAGGGAGAATTTCAGTTTGCTGTTATAAGGAATGTTGTAGATGGAAATATACTTACTCTCACATCACATGAATGTCATGTTGGAAAATTATGATATGTAGAGTTGGGAATGCTGAAAATTATTTCTAACACCAAAAAGTTTCAAAGGCAAAAAAATTATAAAATTTCACAGAAAGTAGCATGTTGGCAATCAAAGATTAGAAATATATTACAATTTATTTATTTATTTATTTTTGAAAATGCATGACTATCAGTCCGTATTTACTTTGAATAAAAATTCTATAAAAAGTTGGTTTCAATACAAGAAACAATGATTTAGTCCAATCTAGTGCATTGGGTGGCCCAAGGCGGTGATCATGCGCCACATCTTGTCCTTGTGCAATGGTGTGTGCCCTTCATAACATGGGTTGGACATGAAAAATTCTCTATTAATTTTTTATGACATTGATGTTGGTTTTTTGACTTAGCTATACTGCATAGTTACAATTGAAATCTAGCAAATTAATGTTTGGGCCCACTTTGTAATTTAAACAGAGTAAATCTTTACTGAATGAAATTCATTAAATCTGTTTCAACTTTGCTACCCAATTTTGTTAGTTAATTTCAAAATATGGTTGATGAACTCTTAGCATCCTTTTCTGTATTTCATAATTTTCTGAATTTTGTTTGAACTTTACATATTCTGTGGCTTATTAGCATTCATGTTTACTTTTTTAAAAAAAAAAAAAATCTTTCATATGTTGTACTTACTCGTAAAATCTTTAGAACTGTAAAATGTATTATGGTTCTTATTCGGGGTTGCCTTTTAGGTTGAGCCCATCCGCAACTTCTTTGCAGCACTTTTTCTTGCCAGCATTGGGATGTTAATACATGTTCATTTCCTGTGGAGTCACGTCGATATCTTGCTGGCAGCCGTTTTATTGGTAATCGTAATAAAAACTATAGTGGTTGCGGGTGTTGTCAAGGGATTTCGATACAACAACAAGACATCACTTCTTGTAAGATTTTCACTAAAAGGGTGGTATATTCCTATTTGGACGTGATATGTCATTCATTTTATTGACAGAGGGGCCTTAGGTTATTCCATATGCGTAGGTTGGTATGTCTCTTGCACAAATTGGGGAATTCGCTTTTGTTCTTCTCAGTCGTGCTTCTAATCTTCATCTAGTTGAGGTAAGTGCTTCAATTGTATAGCTTATTTAACTGTACATGTTGAGAGTGGCATCTTCTTTTTTTTCTTTCCCATTTAAGTGCATCCATACTTGAATTACTGTCTAAAAAGTGTGATGTTAAGTGAGCGTACAAGTAACGAAAATCAGGAAAATGCAAGGATATGAGTTGTGTTTGCTTGAACTGAGGAATCTGCCTAAACTGAGCTAACTAGTTGTATTAGTATCATTGAATACTTGAATGGAGTTGTTAATGACTGAAAAGTACTCTCTTCATTACTACAACTTGACTCAGGAACATTATGAACTTCAATGAAAAATAATACAAAGTAGTTGCTTTTAACCATTGATTAAGCCTTTTCCTAATATTGATTTTTTTTGCTTTAGAGTCTCAACTCCCAATATTGTTGCAAATTTGCTTTATTGGTTTCTTGTAGCTCTTGTGTACTACTGAATGACTTGTCACTCTTCAGGGAAAACTGTATCTACTACTGCTTGGCACAACTGCTCTCAGTCTGGTACGCTGGTTCTTAACATGTTGCAGTACTTTCTATATGGCAATATTTGTATAATTTTGGCTGGTTGTGAGTGAATATCATCACTGTTAATGCATATATATGTTTAATAATATTCCAAGTCACAATTATTATGTCGGACAAGAAATTTAATGACTTTCCTCAATGTTTAGGCTTGATTATATCTGGGGCACTGAGCTAGATGCACAAAGAATGAAAAGTGATAAAAGGGTCTGGGGTATATCAAAGTAACACTGCAATGACCATCAGTGGTTGGTTATTTGGCTTTCAAACATACTATAGAGTCCATCAATAAAGAAAATGAACAATGGAACCTGAGGTTGTTGTGGTGCTCTTTGATATAAATTTTAAAAGCAATATGGGTATAGTGTCATGAAGCTACACTGGCCCCTTCTGAGTTTGTGATGTTTGTAGGAAGTCGCAAGTTAAAATTTCCTTGCTTGAAATTTTTTTCCTAGTGTCATGCAAAGCATTAATAAAATTCAACTTGGCAGTGGTAGGTGATCTGGTTAAAACCAGTCACTTGCTTCACAGCTTTTGTATTATCTTTTCCTGTAGTCAAGTATCATGTACTTTGAACTATGCTCACACAGAAGTATTGCAGGTGACTACACCCTTGCTTTTCAAGCTGATTCCTGGTGTTGTACATCTTGGAGTGCTATTGCGGTGGTTTGTTCCTGATAGCTCAAGTGAGGTAATGATCTGATTTAGCAGTGTTGTTTTAATCTTAAAATTATGGCTGAGAAAGTCTCCAGCGTTTTGAGGAATATTGAATATATGATTTGTGATCCCAGATTGGATATAAAGGAGATCTCCTTCGCGCAGACAGTGCTAAGCGTATTACTTTGATCGTACAAGGCTCTCATGATTCATGATATTAAATAAAACATGTACCAGAAAAATGCAAATTTCAGCATTACCTGATGCTGTTGTTATACTCTGGAGGACAGGTGGTGCACAAGAGCGCAAAGGAGGTTGATTGACCGAGCAATTTTCATTTTTCCATTGCAAAGCTCTTCCTACGTTGCCTACTTTCGGTATTAAACTTCTCCGCCCAAGTGAAAGTGGACAATATTGCCAAGCATTACCAAGATGTGGTGAACACAGTAGCAGTAAATATGATCCACCATATGCCAATATACTCCCAACATTTCTTATTCAGGCCATCAGGTTACTCTCTTCCAGATGGCCTAATTTTTGTGTAAAATGGTGTCCATTTTGTATAATAGTTTTTTTTTTCTTTTTTCTTTTCCGAATAATTTTGTTTTTAACCCTTTCCTTAACAAGTAAAACAAATATATTGGTGATGATTGTCAATTTTAACATTGACCAGACAATTTTCATGTATAGTTGCCAGATCAGCTTTTGTGTGGACATAGCTTGCTTAATCTTCATTCTTTTTTATCCATCCATTTTACCAGAGACAAAAAGAGATTGAAACATGCATGTTAATGTTATGTTGTCTTGTCTTAAAATTAGTATCATTTCAGGTTGACCTATCTTCCATTCCCTCACATGTTTCAACATATACATATAATACAAGAAATTGTCACCTTCATTGGCAACAAACAACCACCTATGACTTTAGTTTTTTTTTTTTTTTTACAGAGGATGTTTATATAATAACAGTTCCAGTCCTGCCAAATGTAGTTAAGTCAGTTGAAGATAATAATATAGCTATATACTAATAAATCTCTCCGGTGGTTAAGATATTGGTTATTCATAGTTAACTAAAGTCAAAGAGAGTTAAATATTGGTTTTGTCAGCTCCTCCTACCTAAACAATATTTGTTCATATATCCATTAGAATATGCTTGTGTTGTTGCTGATGCACATAAGACCTACCCCAGTTTATAAGTTAATCACAAATTAACCATTGGACTTGAAATTCATTGCTCAATTTTTGAATTCAGAGGAAATATATATATATATATATAGAAAGAGATGAAAAAAGTGATATGATGGTGATGGAGAGAGACGGATATGGACTATATATTTAGTGTTTGTATTGTATAATGCTGCAGGAAGAAACCATAATACAAGAGGAAGAAAAATGAAGTTTGTAGGTGTGATATTTATTACATGATATATATTACATACAATTACAAAATGGATATTTATTGTTTTGTTGAGTGATTGAATAATATGGTGGATGGTTACAGCTAGTGATTAAAGGACCCTAGTTGGTTGTAATGTCACTATAGCTCAAAAGTGATCCAAATATGTGAACCACAAGCCTACAAGTACGTACACACCCTTCTTCACATACATGCATGTACTGTCATATTGTCATTTCTTCAACCTCACATAATCACAAACACACATATTGCTTTTTCTAATTTTGCTTTACCTAATCATTTTACAAGAAAATTAAATGTCAATTTTAGTCTGATCTGGTGGACAAAATGGGTATTAATATTCTGATTGTTTTGCTACAATTAAATATAATGAAGTTAACATTACATGAACAGAACATGTAGGTGTTGGCTTGTGCTTGTGGACAATCTTCTTCCTCTTATCTCCTTATCTTTATGATATCTGTGTGAATGCTCAAGAAAGTGTCAGTTTTGTAGTCACTGATGAGTTTTGTCCAATATTTGCTGCCTGTCCTCAGCTGGGGGATCCAAATAATATTCCACTCCAAGCTTTTGGTCCCACAGAAAAAGGACTACTAGCTACAACTAGCATGAAATTGATGTTATTTATAACTCAAATAAGGACATTCAAATTTACAAGGAAATAACATGTACTGTAAAAGTCTATAACAATGGCTATCACCAATCAGCAGATGCTTTTAGTTTGGTTTGTTACAAATGGTGAACTCCTACTATTTGGTGACCAACAAAACAGATTCATGACACTTTTTTTAATAACTTTTTTGACACCTATATTTCCTTTACCAATCTTGTTTATCACCAAACAGAAACTATGAAGCCTTTTTTACAGGGAAGGAACAAGAAAAATGATCTCAAAATAAGCCTTTTTCAAAACCTTTGTGCTTTTTCATTTTTACAGTTAATGATTCAGTTGAAGATTATATAAATTACTGGTGAGAAGACAAAGAAAGTGGTTAGGTTAGGTATTGATATTGTTAATTTTCAATACTTATGGAAGTGACGAACAAATGCTTATATTTTTCATCTCTCACAGGATTGTTCCTCGAGATGACAACAGAGCAAGACAAGAATTAAAGAAGTCAGGCACATACATACACAATGGCATCCATGAAGAAAACTTCATCTTTTGACTGATACCTTTCTGTTCAGGTATGTTTATTTGACTCAAACATAAAAAGGACTGATTCCACCAATAACACATGAATTAACTCAGTGGTACCATCAATATTTTATATATGCACACCCACATATATAGTAGTATATAATTAGCTGTGGATGAAGTCAAAATGATTACTTATATGATATTTGCTTGAGTACATGTCAGATAACACTAATGGGTCCAATAAGGAGAGGCCTGGGAGGCAACTTATCATTTTCTATATTCCTAGGGGCAGCAAGTTTGAGCTCTAGATCATGAGATCCATCTGGGGATGTAGTTTCTGCAGCAACTGGTTGTTTCAGCTTTGTATCGAACATTCCACGTTGCCAAGCAGGCATGGACGGATGACGATGATCACCAGGTACATGAGGTTGTTGATCATCGGCTTCTTGATTATCCGACTCCATATCTTGTTTGAAGCTATTCAGGTCTAGTTGAGGTAAGGTGACATTACATTGAACCTCATGGTAATTAGAGCTCAGCTTCATGTTCAGATACTGAGTGAGAATTGGCTCACAATGCTTGGATTCAGACCTGTTGGCATGATTGGCCATCATGTTTCTTTTCTCAACCTGTCAATATTTGTAAGACTAAAATCAGCTGACATTCCATACCTAGTACTTACTATGTATCCTACAAATGTTGGACTATAACTGAACTTGAATTGGACATTATATATGTATGTACCATGTCAAAGAGGCTCGAACGTCTCTTCTTCTTGTTGAGGCATGCTTGTCGGAGAAAGTACTTCTGAGCATGACTGGCAACTTGGCCGGGTTGGAGTTCTTGTAGTCACATATTTTCTTGAGATGCCCCTCCAATCACCCTTTCCTAGCTTCTCTAGCCCCACTAAAAATGTTTTGTGCTCCTCTTCTGTCCATGGAACTCCTGAAAATCCAATAAGCATTATAAAAGGAATGGCATTTGAATAGTTGATAGAGAATCTATGTGAAATCAATCCAAACTCACCCTTCTTCCTCTCTTGGGTTTGACCCAAGAGACCATCAGAGAGATAGCCACCCATGGAGTTTTTATCAGAATTATCATCAGTGGAAGCTCGTGACGAAGACAGTGAAGAACACGGTGAAGAAGACAGACAATCCATGCTAAAACTCTTCTTCATGGAGATAGATGATGAAGATATGTCGAGCTGCACCCCGAAGAGACGGAGTCCACCAACTGCAGTTCCTCTGTAGCTGGTGCATGTTCTTGAATTATGGCCAATGTTTCCACAATGTGAGCACTTCCTGCCCATTTTCACTCAGACAAAGCTCAATTTCACAATGCCAATAGACAAAGAGAGACAGAGAGCACTACTAGCTAATTAACTAATATGGTTGGAGGTATATATGATGATGGGTGAGGTAGGGTTCAAGAAAAAATGATGCACACCAACACAAGGTGTGATTGGATGGACATAGTTTATTGTTGGATATTTTTTCAACTTGGCTTATATATGGACCAAAGAAAAGGTAGTATAGTGCAATATTTATATATCTCTGTGTGCCCCAAGAAAAATAGCTTATCATGTAGAGGATAATTTTTGTTCTATGGGGTCTAGCATATACTACAGTGTAGTTGCAAGTTGGGGACTTTGAAAATTATTTTCCTCCATAGTGCACTGCACATATTAGTCATAAAAAAGATAATAAATTTGTGGTCTCAGATGGCTAATTCATTCTACCAGAAACTTGCTAAACAAATGATCCTTGAATTGTATAATGGAGGTGGGTATGAGGATATATCCTCCAATGGTTTGGAGTTTGGTAGTTGAATGACTAGGAGAATGGGAAAGAAAACCAATAGAAAAAAAAGGAGTTTTCAAGGTTGATGTAGATCAACCAACATAACTTTCTGAGGAAATTTAGTAGAGCTATATTCCATGTTATCCGGACATCAGGAGACATAAAATCAAGCAAAACTCTTTCCTGGATCTTTCAAAGTTTCCCAAGTTGGTTAACCCAAATTAAATCAAATCCTTCGTAGCAAGTCAATAGTTAAACAAAGACTGGAGTTAGATGAAAAAAGACTTCATCTCATATTTTCCAAATGCTAAAATCTATTTATTATATCATAATAGTATGAAATTCATTGTCACTTAAGTAGCGTTCAGATTAGAATTTTTGTTCAGAAATGGGAATGAGATTCGAAAACTTCAACCAAACGCTACCTTAGATCTATTGGCCATCTCTTGTTCTAGAATAGTGAAACCTTGTTCTAGAATAGTGAAACCTATGGTTTATACCAAGTCTCACCTAATTCTTCCTCATTAAACTTAATTTCATAAAAAAGAATTGACATCTCACACAATATATTGTTTTCTTGAATAAAATAAAACTGCAAATAGAATTCCAGATTGAATAAAAGGAGGAGAATAGTATATTCTGTGTTCCCATATCAGTAAACCTAAAGGCATAATAAATATTAAAAAAAGACAGATAAAGACTGAGATGTGTAGATACCTTCACCAGATAGATCTAAACTTAAGCCTTAGTCCAACTTGTTAAGAAACTGAGGTTAAAGGGTTTAATAATCACATGTAAGTACTGAAGGCCAAGTTGAAGATTTTTTATACTCCTTTCTTTGCTGGTTTCATATTCATTTGGCTTTATTATATAAAAGAATCTTCTTCTACTTCTTCTCTCCTTTCCAAAAAGAAGAAGAAAATGTGTCTAAGATAGATTTTTGTAGTATTGTTTGACTAGGGGTTTCAGTTACTTAATGTTGTGTATACATTAATGTATGTATTAGGTTTCTTAAAGAAACAATTCCATAGTCTACTTATTTTTAGGAAACATTTAGGCAAGTTTGTAACTAACCAGAATGTGCAGTTCTTGAAAGTCAAATCGGACCAATCAGCTTCAATCTTTGATTCTTTATCAGAAAGCAGCCAACAGTTGAATAAAAAGGAGTCTCATCTGAATTTAAACTCAAGCATCCATTCCATGCTCTGAAGCCATCATTGTTCTGTGACCCCAAAAGATAGATTAGTCTAAGCCAAAATGAATGCTAATGCAACTTGAAAGAGAATGATTTTAAGAAAGAAAGATTTATTAATGAACACGTAAGAAAGCACACAAACATGATCTACCAGTAAATTATACATATATAAAGTTTGATACATGATTGATTAGACTCAAAAATGCGATTCCTCATCAAAGTTGCTTCCAGAAAACAACTCAAAAAGCATCAACTTTGAAACCAAGAAAAGCAAATATGTGCACAAAGTGTGATTATTTAATCAGTTGATCTGCATCTTAAGAGATTATTGATCACCTTTCACTTTCTTCTCAAGTACAAAATGCATTTATGTACTAGCCATTAGCCACTATTCCCAAATCACAAGTGAACAAAAATAATAGAGGAGACTAGTGGGTGTACTACCATATGCCAATATTGCTTTTTAGATCTGTGGCTTTTTCATATTGTTATTAAAATATATCCTAAACCCAACTGGCCATGTCTACTCTCTACTTCCATAACATGATCACCCAATCAACCATCTTCACCAGCAGCAAAAACATAGTACATTAAAATGCAGTCACTTACCATCAATCATCCTCAGAGTTTCAACATTGCCTCCTATATGCAGCTGTGATTGGCATTTTGGCACCCTCTAAGCCAGCATGCTTTATGTTCTCTGTTAATTTTCATACAAAAACAAGATTCTGCAAAAAAAAATAAAAAATTCTAAGAGACTGCATCTCATGGACTCTGGCATAGCCATAGTGCTCTTTCAGTAAATAACAAATAATGACAAACCTTAGAAGATTCTAGTTCTTGCATATTCAAAAGTGAAATATTTTGCTTTCTGAACCAACATATCTCCCATCAGAATGATAAGTTTTTTATTGCCAAAGTTCAGTTTATCATGGTGCATAGCCACATAAAGACAAAATTGAAATGAAGAAAATGAACAAATAAATAATGGGCAAGGCTACTACATGAGTCACTTCACATTATATAATTTCAGCACCTGCATGTATGGGATGTTTGGATAAAGCCTTTCTTTTTGCAACACATATAATACTTTTATTGTATTACAGCATAGCTATGGCACTACAATTCTACAATGCTACCAGAACATTCAGAGAAAGTGAGATCTCATCACATCATTCAACAAGATCCAGTTTTTGAATTGCAATGTTACTTTCCCTGCAAGTTAATTTTGTACATGATGACACAAATTGTAAGTCAGATTCGACAACTTCTTGGATGATATATATTTTTTTTCAGTTCTCTGGTAAAGAGGCAAATACAATAAATGAAAGAACATCAAAGGGTAATTGCCATGTGCTAGATAGATTTAACACCAAAAAGTCAATTTTACATTCCACAATTGTAAACTTACACATTGGCATAATCAAATTTGGTCCTATGAAAGCATTTGGACAAAACAATATTATCAGTAATAGATTTCTTTAGTAATTTTACAAACTTGAAGGTGGAAAGAAACACAGATGTGCCAAGGATGATAAAATTGCAGAATAGGCAAGTCCAGAAACAATTCAAGGTCCATCCTTCCACTGTTCTCAGTAAATGCACCCTTGATAACACAGGCATGGGCATTGATGCTCAACTGAAAGGGGCTTGAAATGCTACACACTATCACACACCAGTTTCAAATATCTGTAAATTTTCTGCAGAATCTATAACAAGAATAGGCCAAAACTACTGGTATACCTGCAAAATACAAAAAAAAAATAATAAGAAAACATAAAAAATAATCTTAAATAAATTGTTTTCATATCTAGGATAAATAGCACCTCACAAAGTGCTCCCTCTGACAAGGGCAGGCAGAACTTACTTTTTCATGGACAAAACCGATGTTAAAGGAAGATTCTTTCCAGGCAAAGCAAAGCCTCAAATTGAAGATAAAGATGCTGCTACTTACCATGGAGTGCTATCAAGAGCCATTCCAGTGTCTAAACTTGCATATTCCACGGCGATTTTCTGTAAAAGAATCACGAATAGAGTGCACCATAGAACATACGGCAGGAACCTTTGCCAAATCTTCAATCTGTTCCTGAAAATTGAAACAGCTTTAAGTAGGATGAAACATGGATGTGGAGGCGAAGGGGAAGGGTATCGAGAGAAAGACTTACTACTTTGGTAAGACGGTCATCAAAACCTTCAGAACCTTCTTCAGCAGGCATGAATATCTTTCTGTAAGCTGCTCTCAGGCTCTTGATCTATATCCTTGCACAAGAAGCATTTTAAATTAATATCTGGTCAGTTAAAGGAATAACATTCAACAAAACAAATTGACTAAACACATGGAGCTTCAGATATCAAGGCTCACTCAGGTGTGATACTAATATACACGAGGAAAATTATATTACAGCCACTGATTCATACACTATGAACTGTTACTCCTACTACCTTGTCGCATGCTATGTCTTTGAATTTCTTTACTTCAATATATACATACTTCCTCTTGCAAGTTTCATTATTCATGAATTGGATAAAAAGCATACGATAAACCAAACATTATAACTGATAGTATTCTATATGTTCTCGGAACGCAAACATTGTGCAAACTTTCACTCTTACATGATAGAAAACTCATTCTCAACACAAAATGGGAAATCTTTCAACCCTTTTCGTATACTACTACAAAACAACAAGGAATCAGACCTCTGTAACCGTGAACCCACGACGACGAAGACCTTCCAAATTCAAACCACGAAGCTCAGCTCTTTCTCCAGCCACCATCATATACATCGGGACATCTTGTGATACCTTCACACATGCGATAAAAAGAATAAAATTGAATCGAAAAAAGAGAGTAGTCTATCCTTTGTTACTTTATATTTTTCGGACAGAATCATTTTCACTCTATATTGAAGCTCAGATGAAGTATATAATTTGATAGAATTTCAGTTTCAGTAACTAAGTCATTCTAAGGCTAAGATAAGCTTATAGCATATGGTAATATTGAATGCTGTCTGTGTCTCATGTCCATATTGGATGGAAGGCACATATGAGTTTCCTTGTAACAAGAAATGCAAGTACAAAATGACATAGCAAGGCAGATGATATCAGAGAATCATACCACAGAACCACCACCAATGAAAGAAAAAGAGCCAACCCGACAATGTTGATGAACAACAATGGCCCCTGCAGTGTGAGCAAAGTCCTATATTTGCAGCACTTGAATCAACACATAATCAGATACAGCATATATTAAAGAACAATACAGAATTAAGTTATTTTTACCACATTCAGCAACAATCATAAGACTTACTTCTATCACAACATGGCCTGCTAAAAGGGTATTATTAGCAAAAATGTTGTTGCTACCGATCTTGCAATCATGGGCAATATGACAAGAACCCATGATAAGATTGCTATCACCAATGACCTGATTATATAAATAAAGTCAATCACACTGAAAATAGCTTATGCCTAAACTACAAAACTCTCAAATAGAAAAGAAAAACATACTGTTTTATCACTTGAGTTTGAAGAACGGTGGATGGAGGTATGTTCTCTGATCTCATTGTTATCCCCAATGGAAAGGAAACATGCATCTCCTGGCTAAAGAAGTAACATAAACGTGAAGAGCATTGTCTTATCAGAAGAAAAGCCACACATATAAATATTTAAACTAAAAATATAGTAAATAAGTGCCACATGTAAGTAAGTACACAAGTAACTTGAAAATCTAATAAAGGTAGACTGATGGTGGTATTTATAATATAGAGTGGTGGAGAAATGGTGAAAGATGGAGACATCGAAATCAATATCAATGAGGTTTTAAAAGCATAGTACTCTTGAAACAACTTGATATTTAAAACTGATGAAAAATCAACCAATAGAGCTTTCAAAGGAAATGAAAGTAGAGGATAAGTTTTAATTGAAGGTAAGATATATTATTGATTTAACAAGAAAAACTGAAGGTGTAAAAGCACTTATGCAGGAGTTCGAATTTCAGGTTTTAATAGAGTTCACCTTGTGTGAATGATGACACAGACATTATTAATCAATTTCTTAATCAGTGAATTCTCATATAGAAACCAGTACTTCTAGACATAGAACTCTATTGTGAACATCTCATATTCTCTTAATTCGTTTTGTGCGGTTTAAACATAGAGAAAAAGAAGGACCAATTTACAATAAGTCAATAACATTCTGAAAAAATACAAAAAGAAAACCAAACACATAGCAGATGGAAAATTTTACAACATGTGTTATTATGTCAAACTAGATGTAGCACAAATCACTTTTTATGAATTCTAACTGAATCTACTAACAAATGATCATATATTTTAATTTGAAGAAATAGCCAAACATTTTTATACGAACAGAGTATCACGTTGACTAGAATTGGGTTTCCTGAAAACATTTTCAATTAACTATCCATCACAAGCTAAAAGGCTCGTTTAAAATAACCAACAACTAACCTTGTACTTCATGTCTTGACACTTGAGACCAACCAAAGCATAATGCCCTATAACATTATTGCACCCAATGACTGTACGCCCAGGAATATCATCCCCAACCACAGCACCACTGCCTGACAAAAGTTCATCCATTTACATAAAATTATACCACAACCCACTTCAAAAAACCACATTTCAGGCAAACCCCACAAAATGTAGAAGTAAAAAAAAAAAATTCCAACTCACTGACGTCATCAAAGTGCAACGATCTCCAAGCTCCGTATCTCCAAAAACATGACTCGCAGGATACAACTGACAACCATTCCCGAGCTTGGCGAAAGACCCAACAGTGCAAAAGGGGCCAATCGAAACACCCTGTACTCAGAACCAAACACACAGTAACAAATCAATGAACCATAAAACAGCCACGAACCGATCAATCAATGAATCTGTATCGTTCAATCATAGAGTACCTGACCAAGAACGGCCTCGGGGTGAACTACGGCAGTGGGATGAACAAAAGGTGGGCTTGTTTCCTCCACTTTCTTCTCCGCAATATCTGAGTATAATCAAATAAATAAATATATTAAATCAAATCAAATTAAGCGACTGAAAGAGAGGAGAGAGTGTAGAGAGAGAAAATGGGTACGAGTGAGGGGTCTGCAGAGGCGGTGGAGAGAGAGAAGAGGGTTGCGAGCCCTGAGGAGAGAATACATAGCGCCACACAGCCAAACGGAAAATGGGTCTCCACGTCGTCCCTCGACACTCCACTTCACTGCGACGCCGACGCCGACGCCGACGCCTTGCTCTACTTCACTTCCTCCGTAAACACCAAATTCTACACTGGAAGGTGATTTTGTTAGACGCGTATAAACCATAAACGAAACGAGTGCGTAT
>JAYMSZ010000457.1:0-19793 GCA_036897665.1 Pelargonium citronellum
TTTTGCAAACCATATGGTAGCCAAAAGTACGAAAACAAACCAAAGGGGCCCCAAGTGAAAACAGACCTTACCATATGGGTGGAAACTGTAATTACCCCTTTCTAATTTGTATATCCTTAAAAAGTGCAATTATTAAGTGTATTATTGTACCAATAAATTCAAACATAATTATTTATAAATAAAAAAATTGTCATGATGACCACTTGTAATAAAGTATCATGTATGAGGTCATATTTCTTTTTTTAAGCAAACTGCAAAATTTATATTAAGAATTTAAATCAGCAGTTAACAAATGCATAAAAAGGATTAGCTAGGCTTTTCATTCTAAACCAACCATGCATGACAAAGAATTATACAACTTTGTCAAGTAATGGGAAACCCAATTCACATGCCTACCAATATAATAAAACACTAAACTACCAAACTAGTTTGACAAGACGACAATATCATTAATAGCTAGACAAAAACACTAGAATCCTCTCATTTAGCCTTTAAAATTGTTATGACTTGACTTAAATCCGAATCCACTCAGATACTATTCCAACCCCGAGCTGCTACCCAACTCAGCGCCTCCCTTATGATCATAGCTTCGACCATTTCAGGCTCCACGACATACTAAATTTTAGGTTAAGTCAAATTTGTTGTATGAGATTACGAGCCATATCAGATAAATCCACATAAATTTGCACAAAACCCGAACAAACCCATTATGATTCAAAATCCGAATTGTCCACTTTACTTTCTGTCCTGATAATGAATCAGACAATTAATTTAATGTAGTGACCATAGGGAGAAGAATGTGAAAAATGTATCCACCAAAACGACGTGTCGTTTAGTAAAAACATATCACATGACACGTGTCACCACCTAAACCTTCCATTTCGGTTTGGTACACGTCATTATTCAATTTACCAAAAATCAAGAAACACATCAACGCCAGCAATCACACTGCCCATAATCACTTTAGTTCTTATTCAATGCGAAATCTCCTTACAGCCGTCCGATCAGAAGTTACATCCAACAGTCCAAAATCCTCCACGACTCCTCCTCTCCACCTTTGATTAACCCACCCACTCATGGCTCCTATGCCTCCACGCTACTGTGATGAAAACCGTCGGATCGAAGCAGATCGGACAGTGTATATTTAGCCTGAAATTAAACCCACCGTTATTTTCTAGTCAGAAAAAAAAAATTAATATCCCGCTCTTTTTTCTCGCTCTGTCTGTGAAAGCTCTTAGCTTTGAGGTCGACGACGACGAAATGCAAGAACAAGCGACGAGTTCTGTCGCTGGGAGTTCGATTCCATCGAGTAGCGAGAGATCTTCGAGCTCTGCGCTCCAGCTTGAAGTTAAAGAAGGTTCTTGTTTTTTGAAATTTTGATTTTTGTTTTGTTTTGGGTTTGGTTTGAAACTTTTTAACCAATCGAATAAATTGGAGATACACAGATCGATCTGTGGAATTGAGTGCAGAATTTGATTTTGGAAATTCTGGAAATGATTGATGAATTGGTCCGGTTTTTTTGGAGGTGTTTTTTTGGAATTGAATCGAATGCATGTGGTGTGAGCTTTTGGATTTCGAGATTGCTGGTGGTTTCCGATATGCGTTTTGAGTGTTTTGATTTTTCCCGTGATGGGTTTCTGAGAATTTCTCGAATTTTGGTCTCACTCGAAAGATATTGATTTAATAGATACGATATTATCTTCTTTTTTTTGTTTAATGTTGTAATTAAAGTTGAAAGTTTGGTAATGGGTAGGTATGGAAAGTGACGAAGAGATCAGGAGAGTGCCGGAGATCGGAAGTGAAGTCGCCGGAGCCTCTGCGTCCGGCCGAGAAACGGGTCCTGTGGCGGGTGGGGTTGGTATGGAGCGAGTTCAGGCGGCGGCGGAGGGTCAGCGGGAAAGAGGGAGGAGTCCAGCTGACAAAGAAAACAAGCGTCTCAAGAGGTAAAAATTGTAATAAAAATTGTATGAGTGTGTGTGTAATTGTGTGTATATATATATGTATGTAATTTTTTGAATATCTATTGATAGCTGATTTTAGTTTAATTTGATTTGATTTGACTTGGGACCGGTCCAATTGCATCATGTGACATTTCATTTTCTTGATGCTTGATATAATATAGGTTGCTGAGGAACAGAGTTTCAGCTCAGCAAGCTAGGGAGAGGAAAAAAGCTTACTTGAATGAGTTGGAGGCGAGAGTGAAAGACTTGGAGAAGAAGAACTCGGAATTGGAGGAGAGGCTGTCCACGTTGCAGAACGAGAATCAGATGCTTAGACATGTATGTCACATCTCCATCTCCATCTCCATCCCCAACTTTACGTGTTATATCCATATTGTTATGATCTTGACGTATTGATATTGCTCTTAGCTTTTGTTCACTTCACCAACCAAGCTTTGTGCTTGCTTGCGTATCGTTTACCTAAGAAATTTGAGTTAGGTTGAAACTTAAAAAGATTAGGTAGCGTTTGGTTTAGAACTGGGAATAATATGTCCGTGTACGGTTTTCTTTTTTTTTGTCCCGAGAATGACTTCGATTCAAAAAAAAATTAGCCAAAGGCTACCTTGTAGTTTTAGTGTTCCTGAGTTGGTTTGCTACATAATCGGGTTGGTTTTTCGGATTCTCAGTTTATGATGCTTCTAGATGCTAATAGTTGTGCTCTTGGTCCCACGAGTACGTATTTATTAATCAAAACAAGAGTTTAGAGGGCCGTGATGTTTATTAAGTCTATTCTTAGCAATTTTTGTTAGCTATCTCAAAGAAGAAACTTATGGTCATGTGTATATTATGTGGTGGGTCCTGATGCCCATACAAACCTTAGCTGATGCATTTGCCAATACTCTTTTTTAATGGTAAAGTGGTAGGTTTCGATGGCTATAGATAAGATTTGGACTGTAGCTGGTGTGGTGCTTGCCTGTTTGCTATGCTTATATTCATTCTCCATCATTTCGGGTCCACGTCTTTACCAAATTTCTTTCACCGGGTTTATTATCACATACGGCATCATGTGATACAAGAATTATTTTTCCTTTATTTTCTCCTGAAGTGCCTTATCACTACACTGGTGGAGGGATTTTCATTGTTTATCTTTAGTAATAAGTATGATGAGAATCAGAGGTGGTTGTTTGGGTTTCGGGCCGGGTTTTCCGGGTTTGGTATGACCCATAGGAGGAGCCAGTTATTAAACCACATTTTCCATTTTCGCAGATTATCTTTCGTATGATCAGAGGTGGTTGTTTGGGTTTCCGTCTGGGTTTTTCTGGGTTCTGATTGACCCATTGGAGGGCCGGTTAGCCAACCCAATCGGCATTTTCCCATGGCAAACCCGACCTGGTACAGGCGTATTTCGGGTGCTTTCAGGTTCAGGTTCAATATCTAGCTCTATGATACTCCCGAATGGTGTTGGATGGGCTAACCGTACCCATATAAACCCTATTACATCCGGTTAAATGTGCCCACTCCATTGTCTATGTCGTTAGGGAATAATTCTTCTCCACAATTTTGGCTTCCATTGTCTTTTACATTTTTTTAAAAGAAATTTAATTTGAATAGTTCAAGTACACGCTGCAAAAGACTTGTGAAATTTTTTTGAGTAAAATTTGTTTAGCTGATGTTATATTCTGTTTGCCTCCTTGATAAGTATTATATTTGACGGTTTGATAACCAAGATGCATTAGCAATATTTGATGGTTGCTTCGGTTTCATTCTCATTCAAGATTGATAATGTTTGTTTCTCGAAATGCAGATATTGAAGAACACGACTGCGAGCAGAAGAGGAGGAAGTGGTAGTACCAATCCCGATGGATCCTAATAAGACAAATAAGAGGATACTATTAATCAAACAATTGAGGTAATAGTTGGGAGGATTCGCTTACTAGTCTTATGTAGACATTTTATAGGAGATATATATGTGATCGATGTCTGGAAGTCTAATTGTAGTTAGTGTTGGATATTTCGCGATCTTACTTCTCTCGATACGTCCTATTAACTTTTTTTTTCCCATGATCAATGGAATTTGAGGAATTTAGATTGATCTTTCAACCATATCGATTAGAGCAAGGAACAAGAAATGTGTGAAAGAGTTAGTAAGTGAATGTGTGTAAATATTGTTTCAACGAGTCGGAGAGAAGTTAAGTTCCTTTGCCCGTTGATTTATTTTTTTGATGCTTTAGTGCATACCTTTGAAAATGTGCAGTGAATTGATGAATGATGATCGGTTGTTGCTTAGATTAACAATTTTGGTTTGGATTAAAAAGACTTAATGTGAGTTGTAGATTTCAAGTGAGCGAGTTGGACTCATTCAAATTTGGATTTGAATTCGAAAATTTGAATTCGAGAACACTTGAATCTCATTCAAATTTGGATTTGAATTCGAGAACACGTGAAAGAATTGATTTGTACGTACTCGACTTCACTTGGATCGATCAATTATATATTGGCTAACATATTTTTTTAATAGAATACATGGACTAATTGACCTGAAATTCTAGTTCAATTCAAAATTTCAAATTTGAGAAACAAAAATAGAAATGAAAATGTCGTAGAACTTTAAAGGTAGAGCTTTGGAGCCTGCCATGTCTTCTATAACCGATGGAGCAAAATACATCCCCATAGAGGAAATCTCTTGCTATCGGTCAGGCTTAATCGGTGTAATCTCGACATGTCTCGGTGAATCTAAAGACCTTCTCGTTCTCCATGTTCGACAGATCTAAACTTCGTTTTTTAAATCGGGAAACTAATGCTTAACGGTACCGGTACTCAAATATCGAATTTCTATTTTGAAAAATAAAATATATAAGAGCGAATGTTTAGGGCTAGAAATGAAAACATAAAAGTTGCATTCACGAGAGAAAAAATAATGCTTCGTGAAAATTACCTTTATGATTTTTTCCCATGCAATCCTTTTCAAGAATGGTTGATTTTTGTTTGCGTATAAATCTCTATCTTTGTTGCAATAATCTTTTTCTTGTGTTATTTCAGAGGTTTTTGAGGTCTAATTTATAGAAATATAGACACGATATAAACGACGACAGATTTAAAATATTGTTAGTGATTAAAGTTTTGTAACCATGAGCCGTAAAACCAACGGCGCGTACACATAAATCTAGAATTCAAAATTAGGTAAATATTTAAAAGCCAAAACCATTGGCGGATTAACAATTTAAATAAAAATATGTAAGTTTCTAGAACATCAACGATCTAACCTAAATAATACAATTTCGAGAATCCGCATAAACATGGATCATTCATAAACGGTTTGATTATCTGCCCAACTTTATAGGAAATTTAGTTCCGGTTCGATTCGGCCTTATACCAATGCCCATAAGTATTTCTCTAATGTAATCTTAATTATCAATAAAAGTGCATCAATAATCTTCCTTCATTATTTGATTTGCTAAATTATTACATTCCTTTTAATTTGTAATTTTATTCCTTACATCTTCATTTTTTATTTTATAAAATGACATTTTTGGAATACAAAACTTTTCTCTATTATCATATTTGTTTAAATATACCTATATTTGGAGGCAATGAAATTAGTACCATAGAAGGAGAAGGTATTTTTATTCTTTTTCTTTGCATTGATGTTACTTTTAAAATTTCATAGAAGTTTTTTATTAGAAAAAATTGATGGTGTTCTACCAAAAAAATAAATAAAAATTGATGATGTTTTGTATTTGTATTTCTTATTTTATTGGATTTGATTGATACGTAGTTGAACCATAATTTATTTAAGCCGAATTGGACCGTAAATATAATGAAGTTAAATCTTTTAACTGAATTTTAATTTATATTTACATTAAAGGTTGACATTTTCTTTCGAGTGTTCTATTTCATTACTTGTAATACATTTTCACCACTTGTAATACATTTTCACTCAGATTCGAAGTATTCAATTTTTTTTTTGAAACATTGAAGTATTCAATTTAAATTTAGAATATTTCACTCAATATATGAATTGCATTATTAAAAGTTTATGAAGGAGGCATTAAAAATTTATCTACATATATTAATAATAGAAAACAATAGAATATTAAAAGAACTAAATACAAATATTAGGGAAAAAATAAACTTTTTGTACAAGTCCAAATTACAGTAAACAATTAATTAATTAGAAGAGACATTCTATGAGTAATTGATAAAACATTAATCGTCATCAGAATAGTCAAATGAGTTTTCCCGTAACATTTTACTATATTGCTTTGAATTTAACACTATTCTCTATATTAAAATCAGATGAATCTAAAAGATCTTCTCAACGGCCGCGTGTCCGATGCCATATACTCCTCTAAGTTTGGTGGAGCTCTCTTTTCTCTTCCACCGGGGAAAGATGAGACTATCGGTACTCCGAGGTTTCCTCCCCAAATACCAAACGGCGGGATAGGGTCTTAATTTCATGTAGTAGACTGTTATTTTTTTAAATAACAATCATACCGAAAATCTATTTTATTAATTTAGATTTGACACGAAGATATTAAAATTTCAAACAAAATTCAAGATTGACGTGGAAGAAAAGAAAAAAAAAAGCTTCATTAAAATTACCTTTTAGAATCTTTCCCATGCAATCCATTTTCAGGAACTCTTGATTTTTGTTTGTGTATAGGCCTCTATTTTTGTTGCGATCTTTACTTTACCAACACTAAATATTGAAATTTGTGTGTGTGATTTTTGAGGTGTTTGAGGTCGAATTTATAGTAATGGAGACAAGGAAATATGGCGACAGCCGACAGATATAAAATGTTAGTGACATATGTTTGAATCTGTGGACGGTAAAACCAACTGCGCGCACAGAGAAACTCTTAGGAATCAAAATGAGGTAAAAATTAAAAGCAAAAACCATTGGCGATTTGATATTAATCTAGTATTTAAGGGTTATGCTCGTATTGAGATTTAAATTTGTTACTGCTAAGTAAATTTTTTAGATCTACCAATAAAACCGCGCCACCGCGATGAAGCTTTAAAATGATGATATATTTCATAGTATTAATGGAAAGAAAATTAAATTCAAGAATACTCCACACATCATTTATATAGAAAAAAAAATTAAACAAAACTACGTAGTTTCGATGTATACATCAAATTTTGACTATTTCTTATAACTCTCTCATTGTTTGTGATACATTTTCATCTAAATTTGAAGTATTCATTTCAATTTCACAATATTTCACCCAATACATAGAACACTCTACTGAAATTTAAATGAATAAAGCCTAAATCAAAAGAATATTACAAGTACTAAATGCAAAGATTAGGGAAAACAAATCATTTTCTACAAAAGTACAAGGAATATTAAATAACTAATTAGAATAGATTCTACAACATTTTACTTATAATTGATAAAATTGAAACCATCATCGCAAAATCCAACCCTTCTACTCCCGATCGGGCTTCTCCACAACATTTTATTTATACATATCCTCATCTAACCCTAGTTATCGTCTTCGAAGATCGACGAAGCTCGCTTTCTGTCCACCACCAAATAGATCAGACTAACGGTACTCCGAGGTTTCCTCCCCAAATACAAGACGGCGGGCCGGAGGCTTAATTTCATGTACAAGATAAAGGAAGACCAAATTAGATTCTAGAGCCATAAATATTGAAAAATAAATTATTTTAAATTTACAATTATTACAAAAGCAATAGTAATAATCATATTGAAGACCAATTTTATTAATTTTGATTCGACTAAAAAATCTCAAATTTCAAATCAAATCCGAAATTTGTGGCGATAAAATTAAAAACAAAGCTTCAAATACATTACCTTTATGTAGCTTTCCCATGCAATCCATTTTCAGGAACTATTGAATTTTGTTTATGTAAGCCTCTATTTTTGTTGGATCTTTACTTCAAAGATACCATATATTGAACTTTGTGTGTGATTCTAGAGATGATTGAGGTCGAATTTATAGGAACGTAGACAAAGAATATTTGACGGTAGATTTAAAACGTTAGTGATAAACAAATTGAAACTGTGGACAGTCAAACCAACGGCGCGCACACAGAAATCTTTAAATACAAATTTTAAGAAAAAATTAAGAGAAAAAACCATTGGCGGTAATTGATTAGCAAGATGGAAATGTGTAAGTTTCTAGAACGTGTTAATTAGCTCAACATTTGTGTAAGATTCAATATCGAAAATGCACATGTATCAAATGTACTTACTCGACCAAATTACCAATCATTTAATAAAATGAATTAAATTTTTTTATGACCTATTCATTACGAAAAATTTAAATATATTATGGGCGGCCTGAATTACCTAGGAAACGCAAATCTCATCCATGCTCAAATCATCCATTCCTCGCTATCTAAGCTGTCCAAGTTGTGTAAATGAGATTCATTGAAGTACATCGTGTTGGAGGGGGTCCACTCGGAAAAGGACTGGACCCCCTTTACCTTTGCAGGGCTTTTGACCCTATAGGGCTCTCTGAGGATCCCGATGCGTTTGTCGGGCTAAAGGTGAAGGAGATCAAGAACGAACAATTGACATGTTTTTGATGTTTAGATTTTTTTATCAGGCTATTATTACTGGAAAGAGACTTTTTTTTTATATCAGCAACAAGACATTATACTCGAAATAACAATGTTTCTCACTTGTTTTGGAGTGTCACCCTAAACTCCACCTCACAAATCTCACTTCCTACCGTTGAGAACCTCTACGATCATAATATTAAGAGAAAATTCCACTAACCTTCCTCCTAAAACATTGCATAATATCAAATGGGCAGTAAGATCGAAAATTAGAATTTCTTTATTTATTGACATGTCGTTGTTGGTCATTGTTGATTGACTTTGACCGACTTTTTAAAGTTAAGCCAACATGTCACACCAATAATTAACAATAATTATTCATAAATTACCTAACAAATCGAAACAATTGAACTAAAATCCTGAATAAATAAATTAAAAATATATCAGTTGATTATCAAAAAAAAAAATTAAAAATATATCAGTTGAGTATGATCATGAAATCATATAATATAAGCTGTAACACGATATTTATTTATTTATTTATGAATGCAATTTTGGATATTAAAATTAAAGTAGAGTTGACAGTTTAGATTTGAACTTGTACATTCAAAACTCGACTCATATTTTGTTGGTAATCAGGACCCATAAAATGAGTCGGTAAAACTTCGGATCTTATTTATCTTGAGAAAATAACGGGTGATATAAAGTAAGTCCGCACAAATTCACATGTTTATGTAAAACTCGAACCAATCAACTACCCGAAGCGCACACCCGAACGAACTCAAACAGCCACCTCCCCAAAGCCCGCAACCCGAATGAACCACAACCCGAATGAACCCCAACCCTTTCGTAATAATTGGGATAGAAATTTCCACCCGAACAAAATAATTGATTCAAAACTCGAATTGTCGCCTCTATGTTCTCGGAATCCAAACACAAAAAAAGTGGTTTCCAAAAAATAATATTTGTTTGGTTGAAGAAGCTGCAAATATTCCACCTTTGTATAAAGGACGAGACGGCCACGAAAAAGGAACGATGAAAATGGGCGTTACTGGGTGTTCCTCACATTCCTCGCTTTATCTTCCAAGTAAAGTCCAAACCCATTTCTCTACCTCTCCTTTCTCTTCACAATCGAAATCAAAATCGAATCTTTCTTCTTTCAGAGTCGGTTTCGTCCATAAGAAGCAGACCCAATTCGTGATGATCCAACACCAACATCAACACTCACTCCCTACGGCACTTTCAGTTTTGCCTCTCAATTCCGAGAAAGTTAGAGAAGAGATGGACAGTGTGTCTGATATTCACGGTGTTATTGATGAGGATTTGCTTCAGAAGATGGTTTATGATGCTCTTGTTTGGAGCTCTCTTCATGGGCTTGTTGTTGGTGACAGATCTTCTAAGGTCAGTCACTCAGTTCACTTAATGGTTAATTTATTTTTTTTTATTTATTTTTTTGAATTTGATAGAATGCTGATATGTTATTAATGGTTTTTGGGTTTTTTGGTTCATGGTTTGTTTTGATCAATTTTACTCATTTTTGGGATTGTTTGTATTCTCTGTTGAGTTGCTAGAAAATGTGATGTATTTGTGAGGTTTTGCTAATAATAGTTTTAAAAAAACTTGCTTGGATTAGGAGTGAATTGTTGAGCAGCTACCAAAGGAGACAAAAGGGATCTAAAAGCAATTTTGATTTAACTGGAAGAACATGAATTTCTTCTTAGATTATGGTCACTGTTATGGTTATGCAACTTTTTTTTTTTTTTTTGAAATTTGAATTATATAGAATGTTGATATGTTTCTGATGGTTTTTGGGTTTTTATTTTATCATTTTAGTTGTTTATGGGATTGTTTGTGTTCTCTACTGGGTTACTGGAAGCATTTTTTGTATGATAGGAAATGTGATGTTTTTAGTTTGCTTGGGGTAGTTACCAGAAAATCACTATTTAAGTAGCAAACTGCATTTCGAGCCTGACATTCCAAATTATGCAACACTAGATTATAAAGGTCCACTTGTTCGACTTCTAAGGGCAAGGCTAGTACATATATATTGAATTTGCTTTGGTTAACTAATAGTATAAGAAATATTTTACAAGAATAATGTTCCATGTTTCGGATAAAAAAATTCATTCTGAAGCAGCTTATTCTTCCTACTGTTTTGCGTCCTGATTTTTGTTCTGTATACCAAAGCGTTCCACTATCCATGTAACTAGTTGGATATTTATGAAGTTTTGCCGATATTAAAAAGAAGAGCTTGATTGGGTTAGGAATGGATTGTTTAGCTGCTACCAAAGAGAACTGATTGTGTAACAATTTAGTATACTGGTCTTAAGGATAGCCAATGTGACTGGTAGTCTGAGTTAAGTTGGTTTTTTAAACTGCTGAGAAATGTTTCTTGTTTGATTTGTTTTTCTTCTGCTCATGGGGACCTGAAACTTGTGAGATGATCCTCATTTTGCCCCTGATACTGTCGATGTCGCATTTAAGCTTTCAAGATTTCCCGAGAATGGATATTTTTTCTGGGTGTTCTCTGGAGTGTGTTGTCTCACTTGTTTAATTAATTCTTGCATTTTTTTAATCTCTTTGTTGCTCCGGCTTTTGTTCTGTGGCCTTTTCAAGTTTTATTGTGTTGGTTTTTGTCCCGCATAGCCCTTTTCTTCAGTAGCATTGTTTATGTATTGAGAAAAATAAAAAGAATCATACCTGCACATGATTTTCATGTTGGGGTGTATTGAACTGCAGAGATCAGGAACAGTTCCTGGGGTTGGCATGGTTCATGCCCCGTTTTCTCTATTACCTGTGCCATTACCAGAAAGCATATGGAGGGAAGCATGTGAGCTAGCACCCATTTTCAACGAGCTTGTAGATCGCGTGAGTTTAGATGGCAAATTCTTGCAAGATTCACTCTCAAGGTTCTCTCTCTCTCCCCTTCACCACTTATCATTCATGTATATGGTTATGTTTTGGTGTCTATCTGTACAAATTTGTTTTCACAACAGGATTTTGGCATTTCAAATACGTTACAACAGCATGGTGCTTTTTCAAGCATAGGCTAATTTTTACTTCCTTGCCATATCAATCTATATCCTTTCTAGTTGTCTGCTCAGTGTTGTAGACTTGTAGCATATTGAGAGCCAAGATCCTATTGTTTTTGTGTACTCATGCTATAAAAGATCTTCATTGCGTCCAGATAATCAGCATCGGCCAGTGTCCCCACTTGAATTTGGACAGCAGATAAACTGCCTTATGCGTTTAAAGTTTACCATGTATTCTAATCTCTTCGTATGCATTTACTTATAGATGCGTTGCTAGATATGATGTTTCAGAGAACTGTGTCTTCATGTCATGCATTTCTTCCTTAAACTCAAAATCTAGTTTACGGGCAGCCAGATCAATACTTGAATCGCTTTTATGGTTGAACTAGCCAGTTCTTATGCTACTCTATCAAGTGTAGTATGTTGCTCATGCTTTTCTATTTGATCTACAATTCTACAGATACTTCCTTTGCACATGCTATTTCTTTCTCTGCCTTTCTATGTGGTTTATTCTATTTTTGGTCCTTTTTTGCTGAGTTAGATTTCAAATTTGTTTCCATTTATACTTTGTTTGATTCTTCTTATCTTTAAATTGCAGAACTAAGAAGGTGGACGCTTTCACATCTAGACTTTTAGATATTCATTTCAAGATGCTAGAAATGAACAAGAAAGAGGTAATTGCATGTTTCTTTCACATTTGAAGGTCAAATTGTTACGGAAGAAACTTTTTGTTCCTTTTGTTATCTTCACTAGTAATTCTACTTTTGTCATCTTAAAGGTGTTTTCCATTGGAATAATTGAATGAGCTTGTTATCCTTATATGTCTTAGCTGTTGTGAATATGAGATGTACTAGGCTCAATTGAACTATTACAAATGGAATCATTTCATGATGCCAAAAGAAAATGCAAGTTCCCGTAAAATTTTCGTTTTAATCCAGTTTAAGACACTAATTGTTTAGTCCCAGTTAAAACTATTGTTGGTAAAGATAATGATCTTGTTTCGATTGTTGACACAGGAAATACGCTTGGGTTTACATCGATCAGATTATATGCTTGACGAACAAACTAAATCACTTCTCCAAATAGAAATGAATACTATTTCATCTTCTTTTCCAGGCCTAAGTTGTCTTGTCAGCAAGCTACACAGGTCAACTTATTTACATAGGCTTTCTTTTCAGTTATGTAGTGGCTGCAAATTTTATTCTCATGACATATAAACAAAAATTAACGAGGCCAAGAAACCCACAAATTATAAGTTACCGGCTTCAAGTTTATTAATTTTTTATAAAAACAATTGTTATATGTATTTGTATCATCTCTTTGATTTGGCTAGGATAGTTGTACCTCGATCAATCATTAACATGTATAACCTTGGCCATCCGACTTCTATGAGCCTGCGTGATATTTATATGACAATAAGTAGAGCTGGCAATTCGGATTTTGGGTCGGGTTTAGGTAGAAAATACCTAACCTGAACCCCTGCTGTAAAAGGTTCGGGTTCCACATTGAAAATGTGCGGGTTGCCTGACCCGACCCATGTTTGCCACGGTAAGCCCGACCCAAAAACAGTTGGCTATATAATATATGACCCGAGGGTGTCCGTGGGGTCGAGTCCAAATGGTCACCTCTAACAATAAGGTGTAGTAGAACCGTGATGTGTGTCAGACTTTCCATGTGCAATAAAGAGCTTTTTATATAGTTTGAAGCATTGCTAACAAAACTCCGAGCAATGCTAACCTTCATTGTCACCAAGCAGGAGCTTACTTAATAGCTACGAAGAACAACTTAGTTTGGATTCCAAAAGGGTCCCCGGCAACGATGCTGTAAATCAGTTTGCGCATGCATTGGCTAAAGCTTGGAATGAATACAATAATCCAAGGCAAGCCTTTGACATAATCAATAATTTATCTTTGTTTTTCTGTTGTTTATTTCAGCGAATTCAATGGAGGTTAGCTTAACTACGAGTTTCTTCTTACAGGGCTGTGGTTATGTTTGTAGTTCAACCCGAAGAACGTAACATGTACGACCAACATTGGCTTTCGGTAGAATTGAAGGAAAAATATCCTCTCTTTTTTTTTTCTAACATGTTCCAATATATGAAGGTCTAGTAATATGATATATCTGCAATATCGTAGGAATTCGAATTGAGCATGATGTGAAGAGATGACAATTTGGACCCGAACACTGGGCACTCGAAATCTGATCCACATTTTTGGGTCGGGGTGGGTTTACCATAGGAAAATGTTGATCGGGTAACACACTCTTTCTGTCTAAAACCCGTGCAAATCTGTATCTTTTATGGGTTGGGTTCAGGTTAGGTCTTTCCAACCCAAGAAAACCCGACAAGAACCTGTAGCCCAAATTGCCAGCTCTAACGTGTCCTACGTACATGAAAATGCATGCATGTATGCGAATCCATGTGCATGCACCTGTTCATACAGTACCGTGCAATTGATATGCTCTATTTTTTTATTGAACAGATGTTGTAGAGAAGGTTTTAGTCAATGCCTGAATCTGTTCACCTTTGAGTTTATTTTTATTTTCTTAGGAAGCACATTCCGTATGTTTCTTGTGCAAATGCTATTATTTCCACAGTTTGCTTCGAGCTGTGTTCCTTAGCTTTGCAACACACATAATATTACGACTATTCGAAAAACACTGGCGGAAACCGATACAGATGGCAAGGTTCAACCTGACGGAACTCTTCTCGTGTATGTATTCTTATGCTACGAAAAATGATTCTCTTGTTCAAGATTTGTAGACCATGTTGTACATCTGACAAACATATGACATAATTCTATTTGTAGAGATGGTCGCCCGGTTTCAGTTGTTTATTTTAGATCTGGGTACGCACCATCGGATTATCCTTCAGAAGCAGTAAGCAGTTCTGCTTCAAATTGCTTAATATGTTTTTAAGACGTTTACTATAGAATTTTGATATTAATTCTATAGATGGAGATTCTGGTTCCATCTATGCATATCTCCAGTCGTTGAATGCCAACTTTACATCTACCATGTAAATAGTGAGTGGTCAGCTAGTTAGTTAGCTTAGGGAAGAAAAAAAGGCGGGTCAGATAAAGTCACTTGTTTTCCGTTGATTAGATAGATTTGGTAGTGCTACACATTGACATGATTATAAATATTTGTAAAATTGTCACTGAAATCTCGGCACGGGAAAATAGAAACAACGTCTTGTCTTCTCATTCAGTTCATGTAGAGTTAATAATCAGGACCTACTGATCCCAAGTTCAATGGAGAACGTAAGTTGGAAATTTATAGTTTATGAAAGGTATCAAGCTTTTCGCAAGTTAATTTGCTTCGTATACAAATCACCTGAGCTATTTGTAGAACTTTCAGTGTGACACCATACTGTTTTCAAGTGACCCGAATAGATAATTGAATCTCTAGCTGTGATTCTCAGTATTGTTGCACAATCATTTCTCTGTATTACTGTCAGGATATGATGTCTATTATAAAACTCTCGAGTAATTCATATAACATTTTTAGGAATGGAGAGCAAGGCTACTTGTGGAAGAGTCTTCTGCCATCAAATGCCCGTCAATATCGTATCACTTGGTGGGTACTAAGAAGATTCAACAAGAACTTGCAAAACCCAATGTACTTGAGAGGTAATATTTTCTTTAATGATCCATATTCCGTACGTTATGCAAGTTATGTTTAGTATATTTAAAACAATCCCCCGAAAGTTTGAAATACCGAGTTTACAAGATAGGAAGTGAATTGGAGAATACTATTGGTTATAAAGTTAGTGGATGTTGATCTAAGTCGGGTCTCGTGTTTGAGCCATTGTTTATGCGGAAAACATCCGAGGGAAGAGGTCCTTGTGTTTGTAGTGCAAGTGTTAAACTTGGACTGCTTTTGGCTGTGTATCTCACTGCCTTAGAATGCTAAACCATGATCATAGAAATAGATGGCATCCTATTCCCTTTAAAGTTTCATCTTGATAAATGCTTTTCGTGCTATAGTTTATGCCGAGCATGGTGTTCTCGATATTTGCTGAACGTCTTTTATTGTCTTATTTGACTCTTCATGCATAGCAGGTTCCTCGATAACAAAGAGGACATTGCCAAAATGAGGAAATGTTTTGCGGGACTTTGGAGCTTGGATGACCCAGAAATCGTCAAAAAAGCAATTGAGAAACCCGAACTATATGTTATGAAGCCCCAAAGAGAAGGCGGAGGTTGTGCATTTCAAAACTGTACTCCCCTATTAATATCATGTCGATCTTGCTCGGATACTAACCAGTCATCGCTTCATTTCAGGGAACAATATCTATGGCGATGATGTGAGGGAATCGCTTTTGAGATTGCAAAAGGAAGGGACGGAAGAAGACGCAGCTTACATCCTCATGCAAAGGATTTTCCCATCGATTTCTCCGGCGTTTTTGATGCGCGATGGCATTTGTCATAAAGAGGATGCTCTCTCAGAACTCGGGATCTACGGTGCTTATTTGAGGTACATTACATGTGCCATAATTCTTCAGGGCTCTCAAATGATGTATTTCTTTCTAGAGTTGGTGATTTTGGACCTGAACACGTCGGCACCCAAAATTCAACCCACACAGTCTGTAAAATCTGACCCTGACCTGCTCCTATTGCGGGTCAGATTCAGGTTAGATTTTTTCAACCCGAATTGCCAACTCTAGTTAACTCAATCCCAAAACTCGGTTTCTAGTGACCAACCATTTTTCTTGGATGAATATTGCCAAATGCATCACGAACATGTTCTTGAGCGTACTTCTGGCCATGCGTTCTTGTTTTCACGTGAGTCTTGGAATGTGCAGGAACAATGAGAAGGTGATCGTGAACGATCAATGTGGTTACTTGATGCGAACAAAGGTATCTTCGTCCGATGAAGGTGGGGTTGCAGCTGGATTTGCAGTTTTGGATAGTGTCTATTTGAGTTGATGGAAGCCAGTTTCCAAGTTAAAGCCAATCAAGTTCTTGTGTTTGGATTCAAAACTTTATTTGCTAAATAAGTGCTGATTTGCTAATTGTTTTCTCAAAGGAAAAGTTGCCTAGAAGACATGTTTGTCTCATAACTATAGTAACCAAGAAAGTGAAGTGTTGTAATTTTACTACAAAAGCAATTCTGTGTTTTTTTTTGGCAATAAGAAATTTTACATTAGAGAAAAAAATCTTAGTTAAATAGCTAATAACTGAGACTCGATCAAGCATATGAAAGTTCGACACATATTTGTTCTAATAAATTATTGAGACTCAATAACTGAGACCCAGTCACATCTCTTGGGGCTCAGTTATCTTCATCCCGAACAAAATAAAAATTTAGTACAAACATAAATGTAACAATGAAATTAGAATAAAAAATGTAACAACAATGAATATAGAATCAACAATGTCACAAATGTAAACAAACTACAAAGTATACAAATCTTCCCATCCATTGCTATATGAAATCCCAAATATTTCATACAATTCCCATCTTTAGCACATTAGAACATGTAAAGAATAAGAGAAATTGCAAATGACTCTTATTTCTCGAAACTCGTTCGAGACAGATGACCACCACAAAGTTTTTCGGTTAAATTTGTCTGGTCACCCGTTTCAAAAGAAGTTACGAAAATTTGTGTGTATTAAGTAACAAGTCTATACGAGTCATCTGCAGTTTCCCTCAAAAGAATGTTAGAAGGAAACAATTTTCAGTACTATTCATTTTCACCTTCACATTCTCGAAAATCATCGTCTTCTGAATCTTCTTTACTATCAAAGAATTCGTCAAGATAATAAGAACAATTACCATTCCAATCGCCTCTATCAGCAGTGATTCGCCATTTCTGGTCAGCTATCATATCTGGAGAGAGTCCCCATTCTAACAACTCTTCCTCCGTGTGATGGATCGCCAAACTGTATTCTCCGCCCTCTCCTAGCTGCATCACTCGGTACTCGCAGTTCCCGGGATTGTTCAAGTGCTCGAATTGCTCGACTGTCCACTTGAACCACTTCATCAGGAACACCCGCGATGCTAGCCCGTGTGTCACGATTATGAGGTTTAGGTCATGGGAAGCGTCATGATCGAGCCTGTGCAAGTCTATGTCCCTCCAGAGCGATTCGAAAAAACCTGCATTATTCAGCATAATCTTTTCACTTGACGACGCCTAATCAATGTATCAACAATATTCTTCGTGTAACATTAACAATTGCATGCCACATCAATGTATAGCAAAGAAACATGTTATAGATACTATCAAATCATAAGTTCTTACCAAACAGCTAAAATATTTCTATACTCCTTGGACTGTCATTTTTTCTAATAAATTCATATCCTGATTTCTTTTTCTTTCATTTTTGAAACCCTATAGTTTTACACCCCTCATTAAGATTCCGATACCAAAAATCCATAAGATAAAAGGGTAATTCCTCAAAAGAATTCAAGTATTGGTTCGGAGTTAAGGAAATTTTGAATTTTTTGGTGTATGGTTTAAGCTATTGAAAAAAAATCAGGATACTAGCTGACTCCAAATAAAATGAGAATTATTGAAACTTGAAAGCATGTAGCTCTCAGTCTCTGCAAATCGTCAGTCCCAATTCAGTATCAGGAGAATATTTTTATCCTACCTAACTAAACTACAGTTGAGACTAATTATATGCCTAAATATTCATATTCACAACAGAAAAAGATGAAATATAAGATTATATAATTCCAAAATCAAGAGAGCGGTGTATCGTGTATAAGAAGGCAAAAGGAAACTAGCTTTCATCGACAACAGACCAAACCAGATAATACAATTACTAATGTAAACTGAAGAAAGACAATTATGTCGAGTTTTCGGTAGTTCCTTGAAAGAGGTGAGTGTTTACTTGATTAGAATCAAGGATGTAGTAATGAATATAGAATCAAGATGACCCTAATGTTTGGGTTGACTATATAAATCCTTTAGCAAATCTCTTTGAGATCCTTTTCTCGAATTCTCCTTGTCAAGCCAAGTGCTATCATACCTTCCATCACTGTTTTCTTCATGTTAACTTAGGTGTACACTGTTTTCTTCTATTGCTGTTAGATTTCATCAAAGATAAAAAGGAAAGGAAAAGAAAAAGGCACAAAAGAGCTAAACCAGTCGAGGCATAATTTTCAAAGCCAAATCTTTTTCCTAACTTCAGCAGCATAATCCCAAACCTTTTAATGAACTTGACAAGTAAAAAACCAACCAAGATTTGGACTCTTAGTAGATAGTTAAGTACAATCTCATAAGAAGAAACAACCACTAAGCCATTTCCCGAAGAAAAAAAAAAGGGTCTGCTGCATGAGTCATGTAACATAACTCTTTGAGATCTTCTCATCGTACCCTTATCCTCCACTCCACTTCATCTTTCTAATGATGTCTCCTCCACTAACTCATGCAGTATGACATTACGTTTTATTAGTTCTAGTTTCTACGATCTGAATTTAACACATTTACTCACAGGGTCACTAACTGTGAATTCTCCATATTCATCAAGCTCACTAGATCCTTTCATTGATCTACCTTGTTTTGACGACATATATGCATGATTTGACTAATTACTTAAAGCTCAGGGGATTCAATTCCCAACATTAATGTATACTCCCAAAATCTCAATAATGCCAAACATAACAAAACTGTAACACCACCGAGCGTGTGGATCAACAGACATAAAAGTATTCGAACTTAACTTCGAGTTTCAAGGTTCGAGATCTAGACAATGCAACTAAGACAGAAATGGCGACCGAAACAATGATTGAATAGTTGCTAACACTATTACTTTCATAAATTCCAAAACTACAATAATAAAATAACTACTACAACTACTACTTGCATTTAAGAATATTAGTTCCAAAAATGACAAAAAACCAATCCATACAAATCCACAAACAAATTCAACTTTCCTAAAATAGCACAAAAAACCAATCAAAATATATAGCAAAATGGATGGAAAAAATCAATGAAACTTACGGGAAACGCGATCGAAGACGTCGGCGGCCGATTCGCCCTCCGGGAACCGGTAAAAAAACCGGCCGAATCGCTCCCGAGTCTCTTTGATCGCCAACATCCGGTCCTGCACCTGAAAATTCCCAAAATCTTGCTCTCTGATCCGACACTCTTCTCTGACTCCAATGATCCGCTTCTTCGAGAACGATCGCCCGATCTCTCGGAGCGTCGATCTGGTGCGCTCGTAGGGAGACACGTAGAAGTACACACGCCAGGCCGGCGGGGAGGCGTCGCCGGAGATCAGCTCGTGTAGTTTGGCGCCGGCGAGGCGGGCCTGAGAGATGCCTTGAGGCGTGAGGTGGA
>JAYMSZ010000458.1:0-19790 GCA_036897665.1 Pelargonium citronellum
GGAGGTGGTGATGGATGCGGCGGAGGGGCGAGAAGGGGAGGGGTTTCAGGTTGGGTGGTGGTGATGTGAGCAATGCCATGAAGGTGTTCGATGAAATGCCGCTTCCAGGTAGGCCAGATTTTTTTTTTTTTTTTTTTTTAAATGTCGGGGCACTGAAGAGTAAAGATCTTTATTTATGATGGGAAGAGATAAAGAATGGATATTTTTGTGGAATTTTCATGTTTCATTGTTCAATTATGTGATGATTTAACCTCTTTTTGTCATTTACTGGGTTTTTAGAGATATTTCTGTGGATTTTTTGTGTGTGTTTGTGGTTGCTTCTCTATCTACAACTTACATAGCTATGTGCATATATATCTATGAGGGACTGATCTTGCAGCTTCATAGCTCTGTTCCTCTCTCTGGGTTCTGAATTTTTCACCATAATCTTGTGGTTTTGTTTTGTTGAGTTTAGCTTCAATTCTCTATTTGTCTTCAGGAAAAGGGGTGGCACAAAAAGGGTGAGCTATGGCTTCGATTTTAATGCAACCATTGGCTTCCATTTCTTGCAGCTGCAGCAATTCAATCCCATCCGTTTCGAACTCTCTCGGTGAGTCTTGAATTCTATATTCGACTGAAATTTAGTAGACTGTTTGATGTCGTTGTGCTCTTAGGAACATAGAATTGAACTTTAGAATCTATATGAACATCTGAGACTGTTTGGAACTATTAATTTAATGTCGAATTTGGATTGTTTAGTTCACACCATTTAGTATTTGATGAATACATATTTTCCTTAATTCTCTTAATAGAAGTTGCTACTTTGTGTTTCATATTGATGACAATACTTCCTGTGGATTTATTATGTGCCCCAACTAGCCAGTCTTCTCTTGGAAATATGGTTAAGCCTTTAAACCATGTCAAGAGACCGTAGATTCAAGGACTAGTTTTGTGGTCGGTACTAATTGCTTGCTCTATGATTTGGTCACAACAATAACCATGTCATTTCCCGAACGATTTTAGAGTCGGCTGCATGAATCCTTTAGCACAACTCATTGGTTTATAATTTGGTAAAATAGTACTCCTTTCGTCTTAAAATGAGTGTCCTGTTTGTCTTGCATTTTAGTCCCAAAATGAGTTTCTTCTTCCCCTTTGTTAGGAAGATGCATTGCCATTACATCAATTATTTGTTTCGTTGGACGAATGTCAAACCATTGCATCATTTATATAATTAATATATGTTAAGTCGTGAATAGAAGTTTCTAGAATTCCATCTTAAGTGGCTAAATTACTTTTGACTCAACTCTATCTCGTTGCAAAGGATGATTAACGTGTGCATAAAAAAACAGCTACAAGGTTGTATTAGAGTGAAAACATTGACAATTTACATTTCTGAATGCAGCTAATAATTTTCTGAGTGCTTCGATGCCAAGGAATTTCTCAAAGAAGAAAACCACTTTCAAGACTAGCATGAAAGTGAGAGCTGTAGCAACAATTGCAACAACTCCTTCCGAAGAAGTTAAAGAGTACGAGTCCTACTTTCTATTATATTGCTGATAAAAAGTCGCACGTTGAAAAAATATGAAATAGATAACTACATATAAAGGTTCAAACCAAACCCTACTAATTGTGTTTACTGAAACTCAACTTGTATAGGTTAATGTCCTATAAAATGGACCCGATTAATTTTTTTATTGCGTTTGGTTTACCATAGGAAAATTGTGGATCAGGTCGGGCATACCCACACATTTTACATGTAAACCCCGTAACCCGACTCGTGGACCAAAACCTTGCCTCTTGCGGGCCGGGTTTGGGTTAGGCATTTTCAATCCTCAAAGTACAATTTGATTCTAATAGCTGGCCAAATCAAGCTACATTGCATTTCCATAACATTCATGCTTACATTTTTCGCCACTTGTAAAAATATCTATATTTCCTTCTCGAACTGTAATTGTGGTGTAATTCACACGCTTCTTATGTTTAGGATCACACTTTCCTCATGGGCTATGTTTGAACTCGGGAAGTCTCCTGTGTTTTGGAAAACCACGAATGGTCTTCCTCCTATGGCTGTAAGTCACTGCATTGCTATTTAAGTTTAGAATAGATTCGTTTTTTTTCTTAAATAATCCTTCTCTGACGAATTCATACACTCAAAAACATTTCTAACAGGGGGAGAGCCTAAGAATTTTCTACAACCCGGCTGCTAACAACATTACTCCAAATGAAGCTTTCGGGATTGGTTTCAATGGTAATTTCTGTTACAGTCTTGAGAAACAAAAGTTGAATCATCACAATTCACAACAAGATCAAATCATATGTGCTGTATGCTTTGTAGGTGGTTTTAATCAGCCCATTATGTGCGGTGGTGAGCCAAGGGCTATGCTTAATAAAACTCGAGGCGTAGCTGATCCCCCAATTTATTCCATCCAGATATGTGTTCCTAAGCATGGTGGGTACATTTTTGCAGCTTTCACAGAAATTTCATTGCCTTTCTTCTGAATTTCTCATAAACTTCGACTATCTTGCAGCTTTGAACTTGATCTTCTCCTTCACAAATGGGAGCGATTGGGATGGTCCTTACAGATTGCAGTTTCAAGTTCCCAAGGCTTGGCGAAACAAACCAGTCGAGTTCTTCAACGAGGTAAAACACGAACAATGCATATTCCGAAGTTTGAACTATGTCAACACCGTTAATATATGCAAAATGCCATGGTTTTATTACATTATGATTTGGATTTTTGTCCCTTTTATAGGGTTTAGCAAAGGAGTTGAGTCAAGAAGGTGCGTGTGACAAAGCAATCTTTCCGGACACACAGATTGTTGACACAAGTTGTGCCATGGTCGGTAACTTGTCTGCAGAAGGAGTAAGTGATGAATCTTTTCGCTTCTTCTCAATGTTTTGAAAACCGAACCAAAGATCAAACTTGTTAGAAGGGGTTTATACTTGATCTGTCCAAAAGTCTCCTGCATTCTATAAAATTGGAAAAACTACTCAAATTGTAACTATTAGAACCCGATCAGTTTGGCCCCAACTATAGAAAACCGTATAATGGTCTCCGAAGTCAACTTCCATTAGATGTGGGTTCCATCTTTGTTTTCATCGCCAAGTCACAAATAGCCCTCCAACTATTGAAAACTGCCAAAAATGATCTCCCAAAGCTGACGATAAAACTACGAAAGGGTAAAGGAGACCATTTTGGTCGGTTTTCAATACTTGGAGGACTATTTAGGCATGAAATTATTTCAAAAACCAAATTAGAGAGATCTTGATAGTTTATAGACCATTTTGACAGTTTTTGCTTAAACTTTTCACCTGTTTGCACCAAATCGAACCAAACTCGGTTTTCAAAAGAGAATCACATACCAATCTGACCTTTCGATCTTAGTCCGATTCTTACATCGTTGTTGTCCTTCCATAACTTACTTTTGTTTGAATTTTAGCATTGAACGAAACATCATATATATTTTGCAGGGCGATCGTTGTGATCTTGATCTGGTTAGTGGATGCACAGATCCAGGGTCACCTACATACAATCCTCTTGCCAATGTAGATGATGGATCTTGCCCAATTGATCCTGATGAGGAATAGTTTTATCCAACTTATTCATATACTCTCACATTATATGTATATATTGTTACACTTGCATAGAATTTATATATGAAAAAAGCCTTTTCTATTTCACTGGTTTGATCAGTTGTTAAATGAGTACAGTTCATAGAAAAACGACCTAAATGATTTCAGCGTTTTAGGACCGACAATACATTGGACGCTAAAGACATGAGCATTTTTTTGTATGATCTGTTTAGATCTGCGGCCTGCATTGCCTTTTATACCTAAAAGCTTCAAGAAAACACAAATCATCAATAAATATTATAACACCCTCTCAAAGGCAATATCAATTCACTTTTTGTTCTCTACAAGTTTAATAATTATCTTGTCTAAACTCTAAAACAAGGCAGCTTCTTTGGCTGCAACACTAGAAGCCATTACCAAGTTTCTCTTGCTCTCTTCATATTTACCAGCTAATGAATCAAACAAAATTCCAGCACCAAGACCTGCAGCCAAATCAATTGTGTAGTGACCTCTTGATCCAAGAAGCCTCACAACTTGCAGGACATTGAGGATATTGAACATTCGTGCCATTTCCCATCTATGCATCCGTCTCATGTCAAGGGATGCGATCACTGATCCCGCGACGTGCCCTGAGAAAAACAGGAAAAACGAGACGTTCCCAACTGGAAAATCCGCGCCAGAGCCTAAGAATTCCTGATAGCCAATGTACCAAAAGAGAAGTCGAATTTTAAAAATGTACACAATCACTTAACATGTGAAATAAGAAGATAATGCGCATTGGTTAAACCAAACTGTACCTCATTTTCTTAACGTAATACTTAAAATCAGAAGATGGAAGTATCTACACTTTTTTCTTCAGCAGTTTTTTTTGAAGTACTATTTAGTTAATTGAAAAATTATACTCCATCGGTATTGAAATGACTGTTCTCTTTCCCATTTAGTAAAAGTGAGCTAGGGTTTGACAATTCGTGTGCTCTTGTTTCTAACAAGGTCAAGGAGTTCTAAGTTCTAACCGAACTATATTAAAGATATATGGTTGATAATTTATGCATATATCTAAAGCTGGCAAATGAGCCAACAGCCCGTGGGTTACCACTTATCTAACCTGATAATACTAGACCCAGCTCGGCAAAAAGTGGTTTGATAAACATGCATCCTTTTTTTTTTTGCCCGACTCGTTTAGGCTCAAGCCTTAGTGGACTCGGCCCGATTTTGGCCTGCGCCCTTGATAATACTAGGCTCAGGCCGAAAATAGTAACCTGATAAGCATACTTGTGTTATTTGGCCCAGCCTATTCAGGTCCAGACCCAAACAAGCTTGGCTCGAGCTCGGCCAGTTTGTCCATTTGCCAGCTCTATGCACAACTAACCAAAAAGGAAAGTATACACTTCTGGGACAAAAAAAAAAAACAGAGAAAGTTCACACTCATTTTGAGACGGAATGAGTAATAAGTTAAGTGAAATCAGATCGTAAGTCGATCCAAGCATCATCTGAATTCGAGCTTATTCGCTTTATGCCTTGTCAGTGACAAGTTAAGGGAAGATAAGAGGATGTGAGATAGGAACCTGAGGCAATGGGAGCTGTGTGGAGTAGCCAAGAATTCCACGGCAAGTGAACATGAAAACTGTAGCAATTGTTGCTCTTGGCCTGCCTTCCATCAGAAAGGTCCATACTATATACATTGTTTGCATCGCCACAAACACCTAATCATGCAAAGACACAAACAAATTTAGATTCACGTCTTAACTAGTTTTAAGAGCGTGAAAATCTAATCCAAAATCACAATCCTATAATAATACACATTAGTGTACATTAGATCACCAACTAAACTAAATATTGACGCTGACAGTATAGGGTTCAATTATAGTTTTATCATCTGAAAGTGTAAATAATAGAATTGAGAGTAAATTAAACAAAAATACAATGACTTTTGCTTGTTTTGCGTACAAATACGTTGACTTTAAAGTGTAACAACTAACAACTAACTGCATTTCATATATGAACATATGTCTTTTGAATAAAAAGTTAACATTGTTATTAGGAGTAATTGCAATTTGCAGGTAGTCTACGAACTGTCACTTTTGCAAATAAGACACTAACCGAATATATAACCCCATACACTTCCAAAAACCATTTTGTTAATGATAGTGTTAAGAAGAAAATAAGAACCAAAAAGTACCAGTAATCAATATGAAAGTGGCAAACAACCCTAAGTTCTTCGTCAGGTTGCTGAAATCTTCAAATGATCGAAGAGAGATAAATGTTCATCTTTAAACATGAAAGGGGCAAAATCGTCATGCGCAAGACGTGTGATGGAAAGAAGAAGAGATTTTTAGTGAGTTTTAACTAACAGAAGGGGGTTTGAAAAAGTACATAAGTTTGGGTTGTTATGTGCAAAAGACGAATAACTCATACGAGTTATATGCCATTTCTCCTTGCTATTAAGGGAGCAACTCAGTCAAAGTAAATGTAGTTAGTCGTGTACACCTACATTCAATGTAGTTTAGTGCAATGCGTGTATAGTTCAATATAGTTTCGTGCAAATTACCCTAAAATCAAACTCAATACTCAAGAGGCTCAATCCCAAGTGCCTATTCATCCCAACCAAGTCAATTATTTCACATAAATATAACCATGTTACAAACATGCATGAAACACACCAAGGACATTTTAATTTAAACCATCTTAAAATCAATAATTTTACTTCAAATGTTCATATTTTAGGGTCTTTAGGAAAATTAGTTGAAACAAAATTTAGTTACATGAAAAAAGATCAAGGTAACAAAATCATAACGAACAAAACAAGAAAAATAAAAATAATATGCTCAGCTGAGAAAAAAAAATATTTTTCAGATCCAAAAAGTCTCTATCACTTACTGTATTGAGAGCCGCCAACAGTGTATTCAGCTCCGGCCACGAAGCCAGCAGCCGATGGAGGCGGCGCGTAGCCACGAAACCCAGATCGAAAGGCTCC
The DNA here is from genome assembly GCA_036897665.1 of Pelargonium citronellum. Classification (NCBI taxonomy): domain Eukaryota; kingdom Viridiplantae; phylum Streptophyta; class Magnoliopsida; order Geraniales; family Geraniaceae; genus Pelargonium; species Pelargonium citronellum. Next base: position 6,528 of record JAYMSZ010000458.1, read on the forward strand.
GACGACGGCGGGACCATCCGGAGCGTGTACTCCACGCCCATGAAAAACAACAATCCGGCCGCGAAAAAGAGCGGCACGCGGTGGTGCTTGACGACATGAGCCACATCTCGCATCGTCCAGTTCATGAAACTAGCCTTGCTGTTCTTCCCAAACCCACCTCCGCCGCCGCCATTGGCCATCGCCGGCGTGGTGTTGCCGTTGGAGGAGATTGGTCGGCGCCGATTTTTGAGATCAGAAGAAGAGCCGTTCATGGCGTGTTTTGGGAGGTGGTGGCGATGGAGAAACAGAGCATTGTGGTGGTGGGTTTTGATGGTGATCGGTGGTGGATTGATGGGTTGGGAGGTTTCAAGGAATTGGATGCGAAAATCTGGAAACTTTACGTCAGATTTGTGAGGAGTTTTGCGTGTATTGATGTTTCTCTGTGGTTGTATTTCGGGTTTGGCTCTGTTTTTCAGAGACAGTAAAGTTTTTTTTTTTTTTGGTAGAGGATGTGTAATGTTGATGTGGCAATTTGATCAGATTTTTTTTTTAATTTTTTTTTTTTGAAATCTGATCTAATTTAGAGGTGATTTATTAATTTTGACCAGTGATGATAGTAGGTCAAATAATTTTTGAGAATTTAAGAGCATGAAATGATAGTTAACTAATAAATATTGAAAACGTGATACCATGTGAAATTTATTGAAGCAACTTATTTTTCATTGCACACACTTTTTATGTACTCAGAAATAAATAGACTTAGAATCATGTAGTTGAAATCAATGTTTGAAAAACTCAACAGAGAATTCAATCATCTTTGTGAAGACTTAGAATCATGTAGTTGAAATCAATGTTTGAAAAACTCAATAGAGAATTCAATCATCTTTGTGAAAATTATATACTTTTTTATTTTTCTTATCCCGTTATTTTTAACTTCATTCCCTTTAGCTATTATTATATTTATTTTTTTAATTTAAAAGTTGTTTAGAATTATTTATTTATTTTTTAAATTTGGTCAGTTTAAGGTCCTTCCGTTCACAATCAGTTAGGTCTTTGATCCACTTCTTTAAGGCTAGTTCGCTCCCAGTCTGGTTCAGTCCATCTTGGACATGTGCCATGCCCAACACCATGACTAATTGGCATCTACCAGAACCATATGAACCATTTTGTTTGATTTGGAACAAGCCGAAAATGACCATGATGGACGGCAAAGTTCTGCCCAACAAATTTTAACGCAATTGGATATCCCGAGTCTCAACCTCGACCTCAGGCATTCAAGTGTTTTGTTATGTTGAACCTATCAACCAAATAGGATAAAAACAAGAAAATGGATATAGAATGCAACTTGCTCAACATTCACTGGGACATAAAGTGCAAGGTAGCATCTTCTCTAGAGGTATGTTATAAGAATCCAAACTCCTCTTGACTAAAATAAACGTGAACATTCAGTAAACAGAAAGAAACTCAAATACAAGGAATAGAGAAACTGACCTCATGGAGAGATTCAGAGTCCACAAACTGAGATCCTCATTCCGGCCATCTCCGCCAAGGATATCAAGCATAATAACCATCTCAATACGATGCTTCCTCACAACACCAAAAAAACGAGCCGAGCATGTAATGAGCTGAAAGGCATAAACTTAGCTCTACTCGTTTAATACAAATTACAAAGAGAGGATATATATGAGATAACAACCGAACTAAAAATAACCGAGAAAGATCTCAAACAACAACTGTCGAAAAGTTTCAAGACTTATTATAAGAATGAAAATTTCATAAATGTCAGCACTAAAAAACCTACCATCCTCCACCAATAATCTTCCCTCAAACCCCCTATTATGTTTCTACACCGCTTGCTGTGTACTGGGAAATTCCCCAACCCTATACTGGATCTAACCAATTTCTAAAACCTAAAATGACCCTACAATCTAAAGCTCACAGGGCTCATGTTTCTAAGGCCCAGGCTTTTGTTCGGCACCTTCTCCAGAGGGGCCACTAGGCCCGAAACCATTCTCAACCGGGGGTGTGGTACCCCACTTGTTTTCCGATTCTAGAGGCTCCAGAACATGTACTCCGCCATTGGAGAATCCAAGTGCAAGCTGGTTTGGTTGAATTGGATTGGCTGCGATGACCACCGGGTAAACCCTGCAGCTGTCAAATGAGCGTGTTAGTAGCTGGAAAAGCGGGTTGGGAATTATGTATGTTGATGTACTAGTTGAAATGAAGAAATGCACCTGGGATTGGAATTGGCAGGTAAGTAGGCGGCTGGATTGATTTGGCACTTCAGTTGGAGCGTTGAACTGGTGAAAACTTTCACGCTTCCATCTTCAAAGCTTGCATAGACTGAATGGCCGTTGGAAGAATATACAGCGTCTGTGATTGAACAACCTGATCCTCCCGCATTCCACTTTAAGAGAAAAATTGTTCAATATTTGCTACGAACTCCAAGAGTTATAGCTACTTATTCATACTATGCAACGCAAAACATCATACTCTCGAAAGCATAGTACAGTTCATGGATATCATATTACCCATACTTAATGTTTTATATTTTTAATATAGCGTTTCGAATTTTTTGTTGTCGTTGAAATGAGAGTGGGAGTCAAGAATTCTATAGCCTTCTCATGGCCAAAAGGTCATGTCTGAACAATTCTCTTAATCCAAAAGCTACCTTTTTTTTAAGGTACCTAATTCTTTAATTATACTCAGTTATAACAGAAATTCAGCATGCAGCATAATGCCCCATTAAAGAAAAAGTAAAATATGTATAAAGCATCGACGAGAAAATATAGACATGCTGCTATGCTAAACATACGACTTACAGATATAAATATGTTCATTTATATCAGAATATTTTCAAGACGCAAGAGACATAACTACAACGTAAAGTCTGTAAGTTTTAAAGTGAGGTTTCTCGATTTACCTGCTCAAGGCATTCTAACTTGGGCGCTTTGTATATGGCTATATGAGTTTCATGGACCACCAGCAAATGCGTCTGATCTGGATGAAACTGAACACAAGTAGGTGCTAGAGGAGACGGCGCAGATTCATGTGGAATCTGCAAGAATTTAGATGTCTGCTTTTCCCATCCATCCATTTTCCACACATACAACTGGTAAACACGGAAAAGGACAGCTACGTAAGATACTTCAGACCCAAAAGAGAAAGCAATTCTGCTGATAGTTAGTTATATATAAATTTGTGTGTGTGTAGATAATATATAAATCCTTAACAGCTAGTTAAAGAAATTTATGTTAATTTAAAACTAACAAATTGTCTGTCTAATAAGAGTTACAGAACCCGTCAAGACCAACCTGCACCAGAATATATGTCTGGAGATGCAGGCCGCGGTTTAGTGGGAAAGCTTAGGGCCGATAAAAAGTTGCAAAATATGAAAGCACGAGTTAGTGGTCACAACCCGTTTATGGCCCGCGACCCGAATTTCTAGGTATTTATTATGTCCACGCACACACATATAGACACACAAATCTTCTAAGTCATGCAAAAAGAATACCTGTGCATCAGCTCCGGATGATACAAGAACATTTAGAACGGACGAGAAGGCAAGGCCAGTTACTCTCTTCTGATGACCTTTCAGCTTTCTAGTGACCTGCACAAAAATCATAAGTAAATGTTATATATATATATAAATTTATAATCACAAATGCACTTATAAACAATATTTAACTACATAAATTTAGTTACACATCCACGTACCTCATCAACGCGAACATTGTATATTTGAATTGAGGAATCGTCCATGCCTATGGCTACGACGTTATTGTCCACCGGATGAAAAGCAATAAATGTTGCAGAAGGTGGTGGGGGCATAAAAGTCGTCATTGTCTAGGCAAAAGTACACATAATGAGTAAATAAGTAAAGAAACAGGCCAGCAAGATATCATCTCCAGCCGTAACCGTGGACATGAAGAAAAGCATAGGTATGACAATGAAACGTCGTTACCTTGAATGACATCATATTGAAGAGAGAGATTTTCCCTCCCGACGATGACATAACATAGGAGTCATTCTTAGAAAGAGCAAAGCACGGAACACTGTTCTCAACATCTGTGTCGCTTATATCATTAGTCATCAGTATACCATTAGAAGGCTGCCATACTACTGGTGCTATACTAGTACTCGCCTACAAGGTGTAAAGCATTTTCAAATGGGAAAATCGTTAGTAAAAGACAATTAAAAAGTGAGGAAAAAATAGAAGGGAAGAATTAAAGAAGCAGATGTAGCACCTTTCCAGAAGGATTGTGCTCATTTCTCTGCCATCTCCAAAGTTTGTGTACAGCATTATATGGTAATGTCAATATAGCATTACCTGAGTTTGTATAGATCATCCGTACAATCTGAAGCAAACAAAAAATTATTATAGGAATTATAAAATGCATTTTTATTGAATGAAATAGTGTCTAACTATTGGCTCATCTGTACCAGTGACCTGTTCTAAAGGCACATATTAACAATTTTCTGGTTTAGGTACTAAAAACAACACATACAAAGGCCTTAATTTACAGCACACCCTCTCTGAAACCATTCTTTCCTTCATTCATGGAGATCTAGAACTATCTGCCTCACTTTTGAGCTTTGCCATATCATATAAACATGTGACAAGATACTGATCTTGTACAACTTCTCTGTGTTTCCCAAATCATAGATATGACAAGACAGCCCACAGATAAAATTAAAACAAAACTATATGATCATTGACCACTGGCATACAAAGGACTTAGGAAGCATAAATCATGTAAATCATAAACGTACACTCATTAGTTCCAATTTTTGTCAGCTAGAAACAAAATTTAGAGGCCCAGAATCTAAAGGCTCTCTTATATAATCCCTTCAGTAAAGCACTCAGTACATGTACTAATCTCAAAGGAAATGACACATACATTAATGTCAACAAATTTTACACAATAAGCACGATAAGAAAACTAATACATACCTTTATCGGCAACAGGCCATCGGGAAGCTTCAGAGATCGAAGTTGAGATGGTTCGTTAATTTCAGTAAGCTTCCAGATTTTGGATTTCTCTAACTCGTCAGGAATTCTAGGTTTTACATCTGACAAACTTCTGCTGTCTCCAGTCTACAAGATGATTCAATAAGTCAATCATAAGCTAGAAACTATTACAACACCAAGAAATACACTCTTATGTTTATCAACTTCTTTTAGAGAGATTGAGGAGGGTAATAACATGTCTATGCACAGTTCCCTAACTTATTAATGATAAAAGACCTAAACCAATTTAACAACATACTGCTTTCTGCTACACTAAGACATCAAAAGTACTCACAGGTTCAACAACATTTGTCAATGGTGCGCTTCTCTCTGCAACTCCAGCATTCATTCCAACAGCTGAACTAGAAGCACCAAATGTGCTAATCATTGGTCCCTGTGATGATTGACACATGCTTGTTTAGATTCCGCACGTGCATACACACATATTAAAAGATCAGTGTACCTTTGAGACATTCATAGAAGCAGGTCTAGCTGCATCAAATGTGTGATTCTCAATAGAACGCAAAAGCCGAGCACCATCAGCGTTTGCAAGTACTTTGATACCATTCTCAGCCGTTGAGACAGCCAGCAGTATTCCTTCCTTGTTCAATCGAATGCAAGGAGAAGCCTGAGAGAAAATCAAGTTATGACATGTTTACTCATAGTAGTAAATATAATAAAATAAAAACTAAATACTTCTTAACTAGGACGGCAAGTAGATTAAGTAATTACAGTCAATCCACCCTCAGCATCAGTAGTCGTCAAGAGATTAGCATTGTCCATGTCCCAAAATTTGATCTGGCATTCATCACCAACAACCAAGAAACGGTTCTTAGCGACGTCAAACTGTACAACACCAACGCACTGCTTCCCAAGACCATGATATATCCTCTTGATAGCCCCTTCACTTTCATTCCATTCTACCAGGAAAGATTCTCCATCTTTAGTAGTCCCACAAGAGAACAGCCTACAAGTGACATAATAACAAAGAAATTGCAAATATGTTAGAGCTCAAACTGTATCTTGGAGAAGTAAATGAAATAAAAACAATGGGAGGAAAATAACCACGAAATAAGGAAAATAACCACGAAATATACCTAGTCCCATCAGCATTGTAGGCCATTGTTGTGCATGATTGACCGGGTGCATCATAATCCAATCTTGAGCCCAAATTATCATATAACCATGCTTTAATTTTCCCATCAATGGCCGTCGAAAAAATGAACTAGTAAATGGCAATAACGAAATAACTATAAAAAAATTTGAAAGGAAATCCATACCAAGTTTCTGAAGCCTCAAAATCACATACAGAACATATGAATATATATAATATAGTAGGTAAGCACCTGAATGTTTTCCTTACGATGTGGACAGACAGAATAGACAGGTGCTTCATGACCTTCAAAAATGTACTTCTTATTGCCAGTGATGGCGTCCCACACCTGCAGGGAGATGGAATTCATAACCTTCAAAAAAAATTCGAAGCAACATAATTTTCATCTTACTCTAAAAATACCAAAGAAACCAAACCTTAATTGTTTTGTCCTGTCCGCAAGATATAATGCATAATTGCTTGTTTGAGTGAGAGAAAGCAAGGTCACTAACATTACCAACGTGGGCATCAATCTAGAAAAATTACAGAACAGAAATCACATCAGCACCTAAAGAGAATTCACTTAAGATTAAGATCAGGTGTAGCGACAAAAGCCAGCTAGAGTTGATAAATAGGAATGTTTTCAGAAATTTATGTACAAAACAAACCTCCAGATGATCCCGCAAATCATCACCCCCATGATAAGAATATATCTGTACCATATGCTTGGAGTATGCAACACCTGGGTAAAAATTTGGAAAAAGAAAGTGAGAACCAGATGGCTCTACATTTTTAACAATGAATTCATTCTCAAACTAATTTCGAAAAATTGACCAGCATCTTGGTAAATGAAAATGATAAAAACATTCCCCCCGGCAACATACCAAAAAGAGCACCATCTGGACTCCAGACCACACGATTCACTGATGCAGAATATTCATTGGCCAAAGTTGCCTATTATTTGATAATAGTAATGAAGTTAGGATGTTAGGCACAATCTAATCATATAACAGACAATCCAACTTAAGAATCCGAAAAGAGAGAAGGAGATTTTTTTCTTAAGCAGAACTATACCTGCAGTGTCATTGAACATGCCCCAACATTTGAAACCTTGAAATTTTTCAAAACAAGCCTCACCCTGCTTCCTACCTCCCAAATTGCAATATCCCCAATATTTGTTCCAACTAAAATGGGCAGGAAGTGGTCAAAATCCAATTAAACACATTGAGCAACATGACATTAAACTAAGAGGAACTAAGTCTGATGAGAATAAGTAAATTTCATATGCATCAAGTGCTAACCAAGAAGCAAAGTTTGTTGCACGGGATGGAAATCCATGCTTTTTACAGCAGAACCCTGATTCAAATTCGCTACGACAGTCTTGGGTAAGTCATTAGATGAATATGATGAATGTGCATGGTTCTGTCCAGGGTAAGTCACTGGAAAAGTACTAGCAGCCATATTATTAACCTGCATGATGAGAAAAAGATGGAACAGTTAAGTTACAATGCAAACTACGCAATCTCTAACATAAAACACATAATTAAGGAAATCACATATTCAACATCATCACATTCAATAATCAATACACACAGAGAACCTTATGTTGCACTTGGATTCTTTGATTTGATTTGAAATGTTGTATTTAAAATAAAAATCTAATGTTTGGGAAAACATTGAATTTCAAATGACAAACTAAGAGTTGTCATTTGAAATCCATTTGATCTAGGCATGTTATAAATATAATTGATTTAAGTCAAATTCAAATCCATATTCTTTGAGCAATTAAACGTTGGATTGGACTCAAATCTATAATTTCAAATCAAATCCATGAATACAACCAGACAATTGTTGGTTTAGATCAAAAACCAAAACTAATCGAATTTCAAAGAATCAAAATATACAAAATTGATTTGGATTTTATGTAATTAACTGTGTAAGAAAGTTGTTGGAATCTTACTTGTTCAGATGTTCCAAAAGGCCTTGGTCTCTTCAGTGCATGCTCAAAATCTACAGATTGATAGTCCACTTCTGTGTTGTTAGTTGGAGTCCTAGGACGTTTCAGCATGGATGCTTCCACATCAAATTAATACAAAGACAATCATAAGATTGGGTTGAAAAAAGGAAGAAAAGAAGAGTGAAAACAAAATCAGAACACACTGTGTAACTAAATGAAACAATGCAATAAAGGTTAGAGCCAACTATCATGACCAAATCTAACTAATGAGGTTTCCCCTGCTTGGAGCAATGACTTCAAGCACAGCCTCTGTCAGGCTCACTCAGTGGAAACAAAACGAGAACAACTAATTGATGTCTCTCTACTTGTTTTTTTTTCTCCACTTAATGGATCAACTTGAGAAGTAGTGAGCTGCAGGATTATGATTCTCTTTTACCATAAAAAAAGGAACTGACAACATATCCTAATAAATATAGCCTTGCAAACAGTAAAAGACAGAAATAAATTAACTACAGCTTCATCAACATATACTAATCAATGCATCAACATTGAGAATTTGTTTAAAGAACTGTCTTATATAATCACGTCAAAGACCTTGAGCATGAACAACATGAATGATAAATTGCAAGTTACTATTTCTTGCTTATTATTCATTTTTTAGATGAAATGCTTTAAGTTGTAGGTACACTCTAATAAAAGCAATCAACTAAACCTCGTTCTTCTCTTGCCACTTTAGGTCAGATGTGGAGATGGTAGACACTCACATTTACCCTGTTCTTTCATTGTAATATATTCAAAATTCATAGACATGGATCTCTACACCCCTAGGGAACAATAACCCCTTCTCACTCACCAAACTAATCTCTAAATTAATCAAGAAATGAAAACAGTTATGCACACGGGACTAATAACCTTGAGATATCCTAGAAGTAGAGGGAGAACAAGTAAAAAAAAAATTCCAATATCAATTAGGCATCAATAGGTATTCCCAGTTCTCATGATAACTAGGTACCAAAGCTTTCCAACTAAGCCTACCCTCCACATACTGCACACCAGCAAAAGTCCAGCACCACGTGCCACAACAAACTCTTGCTGTTGAGAAAAATAAGCTCGTACTGTTGAGAATTGATTAACTTGCTGCTTACTGGTAATATAACTTCAAGAGGTTCAATATAAGAGTGATCACTTTTCTAGTAGTAGATGCAAAAGCACTTTCAAAGATCAACATCATTTGGTAAATACTTATCATAGACTATATGCTACTCATGAAAGCAAAGTATCTTTTTTGATCAGCATGAAAGCAAAGTATCTTAAAAACATAACTTCAATAAATTGTAATAGTAACAAACAAACAAACAAAAAACTGTGTTAAATACTCCTCCCTGTTCCTCATCTGAAAATAAACTAATGAATAAATCTTAAGGCCATTTAAGACATCAATGCATGTCACAGACCTTGTGCCATATGATAATCATATCTAACACTCAACAAACTTTATAATCAAGGAATAAGCAACTACAGCTCTTGCAAGGCATGTTTAGCAAAGATAAGCATACCCAGGTTGTTGGAAACAGCAAAGCCAATGGGTCCAGCAGAAACTGTGTGGTGTGGTGCAGAAGAAACATTGGTCATCCACCCAGCAGGTGATGTTGTGGGAGCTACTGAAGTGGGCTGAAAAGGCTGAAAATAGATACATTCCACATATATGCAAAGGAATGAACAATTTTATCTATACAAACTTCTTAAACAGAATAAAGTAGTGTATTCTTTCTTTTTTAACCTACCCCATGAGAACCTAATGGTGGGAAACCACCAACTCTTGAAACATGGCCACCCATTGATGGAGTGGGTACTGGGGAAGGAGGCCGAGCACCAGCTGATGCTAGTCCTGTTCCACCACAACTATGGTCCACAAAGAGGGTCTTAATGTCAGGGTTAGGCCTTGGACTCTTGCAAAGCTGATGCTGCCAATTTAAACTATAACCGAACAACAAAAAACGTGAGCAACAATTGAGATTGAAATCGGAACTTTCATCAAATGAAAGACTAAAAATACATATTTAATTGTATACAATTACCTCTGGTTTATTAGTGTTCTCAGTCTTGAAGTCTTAAAGGGGGGAAATTGAAGTTTATCACGGAACACAGGGTTGGCCTCAATCAACTTTTTGATCTCTGTGAACATTGCACACCTTGCAGATTTGGTATCTCCATACTTAGATAGCTGCTCATTCTCCCTGAAAGTTCAAAATAGAAGAAGGGGAACAGAGTGCATGAAATCTCAAAGAAATAATATGACATATATATATATTAAAGCTCTTTAAGATCTGGTCCTAGGTTCCAGATTAATTACTTAACAAGTCTGATTTCCCATTACATTTATGTTATTTCTTTCTCACTAGATGCAAGATAGTAAAAGCCAGAATAGTTAATGTTTTACAAACAAAATAGTATTCTACTAAAAGTGCCAAAAGTGAATGTAGCCCAAACTCACGTAATCCCACCATGTCATCAACACTTCCACAATAATAAGTCCAACATAATAGAAGAGAGTATGAATAGAACACCCCCATCTTAATCCAACATATCTTGCATGTTAATTAGAACACTTAGCTGAAAATGTTTACCATACCTGAAGTTTGACAAAGTCAGAAGTAATGTAATTTCCTTGAACAGCTCTTCATTAAATGTGGAAAAGACTTTCAAGTCCCTCACAAGGATCTCCACTGCTCTAGCATGATCACGCCTGCAAACAACACCTGATATGTTAAAAGCCAATAATGGTAAAAAATAATTATCCACTTCAGCTCAAGCATACAGATTTTTAAGTGAAATTAGCAAAATAACAGTTACAGAACGCGGAAAAATTGAACATTTGATAGAAAAAACTCACTTGTCGAGGGCTTCAAGGTATTTTTGCTTTCGGATCTCAAAGAAAACCTTCATCGAATATCTATTGTCATCCACCTTAGTAAATCCTGTCAAATACTTCTCGACCTCATCCCATTCACCGTTTTTCACACAACTCTCAAAGTACATCATATTGAAGAAAAATCCAGATTCTTTCTCCAAGCTTTCAGCAAAACAAACATGCACGCAATCAGTAACAAACCACACCCACCAGCCATGATTCTCAAATAAAATAGATGTAAGAAGTTTTCAGTTCAACACACACACACATTATCCCAAAAATAAAATAACAAGCCACTTTCAAGGACAACACTCATTTAGTCTAATTAACACCCACATTTGCAATCACAAGCCATTTCACGAAACATACAAACACAGATTCTCAAAATTCTCTTTCCAAAACCCAAAATTCCCACTAAAAGCACCAAGTTGGGAACAGGACACACAAAAGTAAACACAATTTTACCTGTGAACAGCTTCCTTGAACTTCTCTTCATCTAAGAACTGGAGTATCAGAAACACCAGTTCTCTGGTGAGCGAAGCCATTCTTCCACCCGATCCAAGCGCCTCCTCTCCGATCGCCCTAATCCAACTCCACCTCCACCTGATCAACCACTCAAAACACCACAAACACAAAATTCACACAATTAGGGTTTCGTATCCCGCAATTCTCCCTCACTACACCGATCCGTATCCACAATCTCGACAAAAAAAATCAAAAACGAAACCAAACACAGCACAGACCACACAAACGCATACACACACCGATACATACACAAAAACTTCACGATCAACACAAAAACCTCAAGATCAACTCATGAATTCATGTAAGTAAGTAATGTATATACCTCTGTTGCTTCGCTGAGCCTCCACTTAGAGCGAAAAACTAGAGAGAGAAAGTGAGAGCACAGATTGGGTCTCGCTCTTTTCTCTCCCCTTTTTTAATTTTCTTTTCAGTGCAGAACACGAAAAACATTGGGTCTATTTATAGAGAGCCGTGGAAAGCCAAAATGACTTTTGCTACGGTGCGCCGCGGCTCCATCGAACCCAATGGTGCATCACCTGTCCCATTCTATCTATTTTTATTTTATTCTATATATGGAGATGCACCGAACATAGTCTCATCTAGAATTCAAATCCAACGGTGGGATCTTCATAGTTTGTGCGCGACCATGAACTCTCATGCAGTGCCGTACAGCGTCGTGTCTCCTGATAGTGGAGGTCATTTCGGATACAACTGGGATCCCCACGCGCGGGGAAGCGCGTGGTGTTACGTGAAGAGCCTGGAGTCAATGAGACATGCCTGTCGATGACGTGTCAGAATATCATGTCGACACGTATGTGACAGCTGGTTCACAGTTACTGTGGCGTGTGGGTTTGGTTTGAGCCTGAGGAAAGAGACAATGCCTGGAGAGACAAAAGATTGGTGATAAGCTATTTCGCTTATGTTATAATTGTGTTTGCTTATGATATAAATGGGACTATTTATTACAGTTGATAAGTAAGTGAGCTTATCATGGGCAAGATTCGCGTGTACTTTGAGAAAAAGATGGGCCAGGTGTTTCTTCTGGAAACATTAAATTTAAGAAAATTATGATTCGGTGTATCTGAGGCGCATCAACCATTGTGGACCCCACGAGCTTAGATGGATTTGTGGGGTTGACCAAAACCTTAACTATAGCCTATAGCCACGTGTGATTTGAATATTTGGTCACGTGATTAATTATAGTATTAAATTATGAAGTTATGTAATAGATAAATTTTGTTCTCACTTTCACAAAAGCCAAAGACCAGTTGATATTTTTGTAGGCATTCATAGGATAAAGTTGACAATTTAGATTTCAGGTCAAATTTGTATTTAGATTCATTTTAAGATTTACATATCTGTGATTTTGATCTTATCCAAATGTTTGTCGGATTCACTTCATGCTACTCAAAGGTTTTGAGGGGTTTTTTTTGGGCTTAAGTCTAAATTGTAGGTTTTAAAAAAAATACATTTCTTCCCATTTTTGTAATTTTCAATTTTTATCACCTACTAAATATGATTTTGTTTTGTTATTGTTTTTTTTTCATTTAAGAAGGTGGGGTTTTCAACATTGTACTTGGACTATTTTATTTTCTTAATTTTGGAATATTTTATATTTTTCCTTGTTTTTGTTTATTTAATATATATACAATTTTGAAATTGGTGTTTGTATATTAAGTTATTTTGTCTTTTTGTTTTTACTATATATCAAACTAGATTGAGGTCCCGTGCGACGCACGGAGAAGTGCGATGATATTGAAACATGATAGATTTGTTAGGTTTTTCAA
>JAYMSZ010000459.1:0-19789 GCA_036897665.1 Pelargonium citronellum
TATGCTTATTTTTTTTTTTTTTTTGGCAGATTTTGGAATTTTCTCATTGTGATACAAGTTTTTGCTTACTATGCCTGAATTTGTGCATGATTTTCTTGCCTCATAGCATCCGCCTGTATTATGATTAATTATTTCTTTTCCTTCTGCATCGTTGTTGTCCCAAATATTCTTCCTAGGAGGCCAAGTATGAAAGAAATTAACAAATACTGATAATGTGGCTTTACTTCGCTTCATCATTCACCTCATAAAGCAAACCAAACAACTTGTGGCTCCTAATCTTGTGCAGGTCTAGCAAATTTCTCACTTATTCAGTGTAGATAATCATTCATAGGATGCATTCTGATTCTCATCAATGTTAAACTGGTTGAAATTTTTTACCACGAGAGGCTCCTCTGGTCCCAAAATGTCACCAAAATCTAACTTTGCCATTATCTCATGTTAAAAAAAGTTGAATGAGATTGCAGCATGAGTATGTCATCCACTTCCTATACTCTTCCACAAACTCATCCCAAAATATTCTCTTGCCTCACTGGCTGTCCAGTTAACAAACTCATCCCGGTATTTAGAGCATATCACTTTCTTGTTTCTTTCAAAAAACTACCTTGTCTCATTGGTTTTCTTTGAATTTGTAACCTTGAGTGAGCTATACCTCCACCTTTGGCATCCAGTTATTCGATATCCTCAAAGTTTTTGAATAATCTCAGTGCTGTAATGCATGAACATTAATTCCATAATGGATAAATACACATTCGGAAACACACACATGTATAAGACGGTATATTAGCATGCATCGATATATTTGTTATCAATTTGAATATGATTTTTCTATATTGAATTAGGGAATCAACCGGGCTAGGGTTGAACAAATGGAAGCTCGATTAAAAGAGGATATATTGATGGAAGCTGCAAGGTAGGTTCATAGAATCTTACATGCATTATTTGGCTGCTGTTACCTGCTACTTATTTTCCTTGATAGCAAATTCTATCTGCACATCTGACTTAACAGATATGGAAATAAGATCCTTGTCACTGATGAACTACCAGATGGTTAGATGGTGGACCAATTGGAACCTGTGTCATGTGATTCTGTGAAGACACCTCTGGAGGTAAACTCTTTTACTTTTGTGATATGTCAACACAATATTTGCCTCAATTTTGTTTCTTCGGTTTAGGTGTACGAGGAATTGCAAGTAGAAGGATACCTTGTTGATTATGAACGTGTTCCTATAACTGATGAAAAACCACCAAAGGAGCTGGATTTTGATATCTTGGTGAGTCTCATGTATATATTTTGATTTGAAGTTTTGTTATCCAGTTATTTAGATGTAATTAGTATTTGGAACAGTATGCATGTGTATTCGAGATCTCTTCTTTTGAGTTGACTCTCGTTTAGCTATCTGTTAGATTTCAACTTTCTTCAAAACTAATTCTCTTCAAACTCATATTGCTCTTTTTGCCTCAATCTTATGTTAACATCACCAACAACAGTACAATAGCTCTAACTTGGTATTCTATGCAAAAAATCACCCAAAACAAAGTAGTTACCCAATATGCATCTATTTGATGTTGCATAGCTGAGAATTCCATCTTCAAACATGACGTCTTTATATTAGTTCTTTGTTAGAATTATAATTTTTTTTATATAGCCAAACCTCTACTTGTCCCATACATCTTCTTTTACAGTATAAAGCCATTAAGGGATCTCGCTACCTCAATCTTCCAAGAGACTTCACACTTGACCTTGAATTGTCTCAAGAAATTGTTAACTGATGGAAGAATCAAGTACAGGGTTTCCAGACCTAGACCAGTTGGACTGTGGTGCCTATAAAACTAGGTCGATTAGCGCAATAATTTGCTTAAGGTCTTAAAGTTGGCTCGTTAAGAACTGGGTTTATTTTGAACTTTGAAGTTTGAAAAAACTGCCTGGGTTTTGATTGAATAATTCTTTCAAGCTCTTGCCACCCATTCAGTTGGTTGTTGGCGTGCATGTTATTTATAATTTATTTTGTGTATAATTTACTCTTTTACTATAGGTTTTCAAAATTATAGAATCAAGCACATTGGGTTTATGGCCAATTTTGAATGAACCTTTGGCTTCTTTCAAATTCTCAGTCCCAAATCTGCATCTTACCCTTGTCAAGGGTTGGGTTCTTAAACTCTTCAGATCACGACTTCAATTTTGAGTGAGGGAGTAAAAGAGAAGATAGAGTGACGAGAGATGGGTGACCGCTAGTGTTTGAAAGCTATTTTGAAGTTGAAAGAGAGATGGGGGTGGGGGGAGGGGTTCTGTATTGTGTGGTTTGTTGGGATGTTATGATTTGAATTTGACTTGTTCTTAAAATTTATAGGTTTTAGTGGTGGTCTGTGCCACTGAGTCGTGCCTTCTCCCATGATTATGGTATCAAGAATCACATTTGTGTTACTCTTGGCTTTCCTTGCTGATTTTGCATTTTTGTGAGCAACATTATAAAACTGTCTTAGCTCTTCTGTGGTATATTTTATCTTGTTGTGATGATTTTGCGTACTATGGAAAAGCATACAGTACTTATGACTTGCAATAGTCTTAAAATACATATGCTGATACATAAAACATATATGTGTGTGTAATTTACATTTAGCTCTTTCTCAGGTTCAAAAAATATCTCAAGCTGATATAAAGACAGAGATAATCTTTAATTGTCAAATGGGGCGTGGAAGAACTACTACCGGAATGGTGATTGCTACATTGATTTACCTCAACCGAATAGGAGCCTCTGGTATTTGTCACTTGTATTTTCATGTTGTATATGCTATGTTTATATCAACATAAACTGCTATTGTAGATATGCTGACATGGGTCAAGCCCAATGCTAATACCATTCCGTTTAGTGAATTGGATGTGTTATTAGAATGGTGTTTTGGGTTTGAATGGTGATTCCTAGTCCCGCCAGCATCCTGGGATGCATTTATTCCAGAGATTGGAAGGATGACATTTGTGTTAAGACTTTATTGAGCTAATAGCCTAGGGTTTAGTTGAAAGTATTAATTAAAAGGAAAATTCATCCTTTGCTGAAGGGATTGCATGAGACCAAAAAAGTAGTAAACATACATATTTCGAATTCAAATGGGTGACACATCAGTTATGTGAAAAAGAGATAACTAGGTCTTCTACATGAATTATCTTTCGTGTTTTCAGTTTGATTGACATGATATCATTTTAAACCATGCATGTTATGTTTGCTTAAAATAGGTATTTCAAGAAGTAATTCAATTGGGAGAATTTTTGACACCGGTTCTGATGTTAATGACAATATGCCAAACTCGGAAGAAGCAATTCGTAGAGGAGAATATGCAGTCATAAGAAGTTTGATACAGGTTTTAGAGGTATTGTGTAGTTCCTTTTTTTGTTCTTCTTTGAACATATATCATGATCTTGCATTTTATATCAATTAGTGGAATCTCTTTAGGGTGGGGTTGAAGACAAAAGACAAGTGGATAAAGTCATTGACAAGTGTGCCTCCATGCAGGTATGCTCTTTATGCCCCATTATATAGTAAGGTGCAGTGTCCAAAAACTAATTTTCACGAGTGTTCGTTTTATATAAATTTGCTGCTATGCACTGTGTTGTCTAGTTGCTTTCCAAGCATAATATTTTCTTACATCAAGGCTTGTAATTTTTTACTTAAGTTTTATCTTAGAATGTTTAGAATTTGCATTCTTTGGGCTATCATACAAGTGTGTGAACTCTCATACTAAAGGTCAGTATTGGTAGTTGGGTTTGGCTCTTACCCTCACACGTCACTTCTTAATTATGCTATCACCAATCGATATGGAACTACTTCTCTTTATTTTCCAACACTCGTCATGTGGCAAACCTCCACATAGACTGATGATTCCCAGCTAGTCAAATTATTGATTCCCAACTAGTCTATTAGAGGAAGCTGGTGGCTTGTTGCTTGCAGATTTCTTGCTTGAGTGGACTGCTGATTCTCAGCAAGTCTCCAACTTTTATCCCACCAACTGATTTTTAATGCCTATCCAGATCAAATGGGTTTGATACCTTATTATATTTTCATATTGGATTTGTTAGGCTCTCTTTGGGCCATCATATAAGTGCTTGAGCTCCCATACTTGCCTTATATCCTTTTACACTGCTTAATAATGTTACAATTGATCAATGTTGCATAATCTCTTTACTTTCCAAATTGGAATTTTCCTTAATTAAAATGTTAAAATTGAGTTGCAGAACTTACGAGAAGCAATTGCCACTTATCGAAATAGTATTCTCCGTCAGCCTGATGAGATGAAGAGGGAGGCTTCACTTTCGTTCTTTGTTGAGTACTTGGAGAGATACTACTTCCTTATTTGTTTTGCTGTTTATATCCATTCAGAGAGAGCAGTACTTCGTCCTAGTTCTCACAACCATACCAGTTTTGCTGATTGGATGAGAGCGAGGCCCGAACTGTATAGCATAATCCGCAGGTAAATATACTACTTCTTAGATATATTTTAAAGTTACAACTTCAGTCTCTATTTTTTCCTTTTCCTTTAAGTATGAGTGATACAATTCTTGAAAGCATAGGTGGTGGTGGTGGTAACAGTATTAATTCTTCTGTGCATTGTAGAACTACAAATATGTTGAATCTACTAAGTCAGATTTTGTGACTCATGGGAATGTAAACTGACAGTGAAATGTTTGAGATTTATCTTGGTTGATGATCTGAGTAGCCGATAATTAATGTATGAGTTATGATGAAGGCACCTTCTGATGGTCCAAGTCTCTACCTACTGTATGCACCAGCTTATCGTTGAATTAAACCATGTTTCTTTGGGTGGGCCTCCATGTTACAATTAACTCATTTGATGTTGGATTCTTCTCTGATCATCCCATGACAATATGAGTTTGCACGGTACTATTTCAACATTTTGCAATCATTTTGTGCTTTCTCTTCATCGCGAAGTGTGGTTTCACATCAATTTTTTAAAAGAATGAATGGAGCTTAGGAAAATATAGCATTCATACAAGTACAGTCCTCGTGGATGAAAATCCATCAAGGTCCCATTTCAGAAGTTAACTTTCCCAACAATAGATTATCTGTTGTGATTTGAAATTTGTCTAATTAATGAGTATAACTTGCACAGTATTCAGGTTCTTAGTGAACTTATGATTAAGTTGTTTCACCATTGTGACCTCTTGCAGGTTGCTCCGAAGAGACCCAATGGGTGCACTTGGGTATGCAAGCTTAAAGCCATCTTTGATGAAAATGGCTGAATCCGCAGATGGCCGCCCTTGTGAGATGGGTGTTGTTGCTGCACTGAGAAATGGAGAGGTTCTTGGTAGTCAAACTGTTCTGAAAAGCGACCATTGTCCTGGTTGTCAAAATCCGAGTTTGCCTGAGAGAGTGGAAGGGGCACCTAATTTTAGAGAAGTACCTGGATTTCCAGTATATGGAGTTGCCAATCCAACCATTGATGGTATTCGATCTGTCATTAAGAGAATTGGTGGTTCAGAAGGTGGTCGCCCAGTTTTTTGGCACAATATGAGAGAAGAACCTGTTATTTACATCAATGGAAAACCATTTGTGCTCCGCGAGGTTGAGCGACCGTACAAAAATATGCTAGAATACACGGTAAAACATGATTTCTGTTACATCTATATCCAGCTTAGACTGAACTTTGTATTGCATCGCAAAAGGATGACACCAGAAGAAATGGGCCACATTGGGTCTGACTAGGTCATTGGAGATTGGAAATACTTCTGGTGTTCAACATGATCATAGTATTCGTGTCTTTCTGCTTGTATAATTTTTTTCTAGATTTTTTGTTGTTGTTTCCTGTCTCCTTTTTATTTTCAACAATTGCTTGTCTAGTTATAGATGTAATTGATATTTACTTTCAGGGAATTGATCGTGAGAGGGTGGAGAGGATGGAAGCTCGACTAAAAGAAGATATTGTGCGAGAAGCTGAACGCTATGGGTCTGCTATAATGGTCATTCATGAAACTGAAGATGGAGAAATTTTTGATGCTTGGGAACATGTTACTTCTGATGTTATACAGACCCCACTTGAGGTTTTCAGATGCTTAGAGGCCGAGGGTTTTCCCATTAAGTATGCTCGAGTGCCCATAACGGATGGTAAAGCTCCCAAAAGTTCCGATTTTGACGCATTGGCAATGAATATTGCTTCTGCTTCAAAGGACACAGCTTTTGTTTTCAATTGCCAGGTTATATTTTCATTCTTTGTGTGTGAACATAGTGATTCTCAGTAACTATTATGAACTTTGTGTTTTTTCTTTATTCTGTTCTTCTCCCTCAGATATATTCTTTAATTAATCACAGATGGGAAGAGGAAGGACTACCACTGGTACGGTAATTGCTTGCCTTCTCAAACTTCGAATTGACCATGGGTGGCCAATTAGAATCATCGTCGATGAAATGAACCATGAAGAGTTGGATTGTGGTACATCCAGTGGTGAAGAAACTGGTGGTAGCACTGCTACATCCACCTCCTCTAGGGTGAAAATAAGACCTGAAAAGGAGCAAAGTCGTGCATTTGGCATAAATGACATCTTATTGCTATGGAAGATAACAAGGTTGTTTGATAATGGGGTCCAATGCAGGGAGGCACTAGATGCTATAATTGATCGATGCTCTGCTCTGCAGAACATACGCCAAGCTGTTTTGCGATACAGAAAAGTTTTCAATCAACAACATGTTGAGCCAAGGGTAAGGAGAGTGGCACTTAACCGTGGTGCTGAGTACTTGGAACGGTACTTCCGTTTAATCGCTTTTGCTGCATATCTTGGAAGTGAAGCATTCGATGGATTTTGCGGACAAGGGGAAACTAAGATGACATTTAAGAACTGGTTGCATCAGAGACCAGAGGCCCAAGCAATGAAATGGAGCATCCGATTAAGGCCTGGGCGGTTTTTAACTATTCCTGTAATTGTTCCTCTCCTTAATGATTAGATTCTAAGGTTGCACTTTTTTCTTTAAATCAATTTAGCGTGGCTTGCACCTGACTGCTCTTTGGATTTGGGTTTTTAGGAGGGGTTGAGAGCTCCTCAAGAGTCTCGACATGGAGATGCGGTGATGGAGGCTATTGTCAAGGATCGCAATGGTTCTGTCTTGGGGAAAGGCTCTATTCTTAAAATGTACTTCTTTCCTGGCCAGAGAACTTCCAGCCACATACAAATTCACGGTGCACCACATGTTTATAAGGTATGCTTACATATATGCCCCAAAGGCAAAGTATCTTCTAGGCCACCCAAGTAGAAGGAGATTTAACATTTTCTAATGTGTTTGATGACATAAACATTTTTTGCATTGCTTAATTTGGATATTACTTGTTGAGTTATATAAGAATAGCATTATTTTTTTGGGATTCATTACATTATGTTTTTTTATTGTCTCCTTAGATTAAGGGTTAGTTTAGTCTTATTTCACTTGCTTATGTATTATTCAACTTTGTATGGCATTTAAATATGCTCTCTCTTGTACTGGTTTAAAACACTAAGCAATACAATTTACATTATATTCAATATGGAAGATTACAATACTCAACTCAGAGATAAAAGATTATTTAAAAAATCACATAAATTATTTCAGTATGGTGACATATGCTCAATCATGACCACTAAGAATAGCAGAATTCATTTTTGACATTTAGCTCTGTCTAAGTATTGTCTTCTACTACATAGTTGACCACCATATTTTCTCACAGTTTCAATGGGAGTTGCATTTGGCTTCTCATTTCCACGCTGTTTATTAATTTATATGCATGTAAATCTTTGAAATAATATCTCACTGTCATCCTACCAGTCTTCTTTGGCTTCACAAGATTGCACTCTATCATTTTCTTTCATTTTTCTGTTATCGAAATAGGTCACTAACTAGGGAACCAAACTGCTTAATTGCTCATTGAATATGAAAGAGTGGTTTACTTCAAAAGTACATTCAAAATTTGATATCCTCAAGTTTTGTAGGTATTGGTTCTTGATGTTCCTTTTAACGTGTAGAACCATGTGTTGCAAGCTGAACTGGTAGAGTTACTTTGTAGATGCACGAATGAGACAGTTCACTGATATAGAGAAGCATGACAGTGGACCCAAAAATACTTGTAAATTTGAATATTGCATTTGTATCGGTTAGTGTTGCAGAAGGAAATACCATAAGCAAGATAGAACACTACCGCGACCAGATTTTAGGTCGTTATTAAGGTTGCTTCTTCATTGCAGTTTCATGTGCTGTACATCTTTGCCTGTCATGGCTCCTATGTCAGTGGACTAAAATCTCACTGTTTCACTTTTACTGTTTGGAATTGAGGAAGCTATTGGGGATTATACTTCCTTTGTTATTTAATCTCTTCCCTTTCTTGCTTGTTAAGCAACTCTGATTTGTCAATATAATGGTGAAGCTTGCATATGCTTGTGTTCAGACATGCATCCACACATATACATACACAAACACACATGAGAGTTTCTTATAGCCTAAAATTTGCATTACTTTAGGTTGATGGATACCCTGTGTACAGCATGGCAACTCCAACAGTTGCTGGTGCCAAGGAGATGTTAACATATTTAGGTGCCAAGTCCACTGAAGAAGGAACTGTTGCTCGGAAGGTTATACTAACTGATTTAAGAGAAGAAGCAGTTGTTTATATTAATGGCACACCCTTTGTTCTGAGGGAATTGAACAAACCCGTTGATACTCTCAAGCATGTAGGCATTACTGGTCCTTTGGTAAGTCGTCATTCCAACATCTTCCCACCTCTTTTTTTTTTTTCCCAAAAATCTCTGATCAGTTAAATAATATTCTCCAATGTCCTTCATTCCAACTATTAATGCAGGTGGAACACATGGAGGCACGATTGAAAGAAGATATATTATCTGAGGTCAGACAGTCTGGTGGACGAATGCTTTTGCATCGTGAAGAATATAGCCCAGCATTGAAGCAGTCCAGTGTCATAGGATACTGGGAAAACATCTTTGCAGAGAATGTCAGGACTCCTGCTGAAGTTTATGCTTCTCTGATAGATGAGGGTTATAATATAACGTATCGGAGGATACCTTTAACTAGAGAGAGAGAAGCTTTAGCTTCTGATGTTGATGCAATCCAGTACTGTAAGGATGAGTAAGTATTAATACTTAATTTGCATGTTATCAATCATATTTCTAGTTTAGCAATTTAATGATTGATATTTACTGAGTTATTATTACCATTAGCTGTCATGTGTTCCATTTTCCTCGTGTTGGTCCTATCCTACCACTTAACCCATGGTTGTAAATTGTCACTCTATTGGGCACTTTCTCTGGATAACCAGTTCAGTAATCGTTATAATCAGTTGTAGAATTTGAATTTGATTCAAGCTTCCAACCAAGTAAACTCTCCGTCTCACTTTTGATTGTCCACTGGAAAGTCTGTACAACGGGAAAATCAACCACCAACTAAACTATTCTTAATTTTTCAAAAAGTCAAACAGTACAATTACCATGAGATGGAAGCAGTGGTTATTACGGCCATGTCATGAACCTATTTTGCTGTTCTACCCTAAACTTCACCCCTTGAGATTGTAGGAAAGTTTTACTTGCTATTTTCCCTATAGTTTTCAAATAAATTATTCTGATTACAGGCAAGTCAAGAGATCTTGTAACGTCTGACCAGTTTGTCCAGATTAACCAGGGCATTTTTTGTTAAAGTTATAGTTATTTTATGAAAATTTTGTGGAAATGTTATTATAAGTGCTTTTGTTATGATTTACATTTATTCTAGTTTATGAATGAAAAGATTTCTTGCAGTGTTATTGTGAATATATTCCCTTACTTTTTCTTGACATATTTTGTAAAAACAATTGCATGTGCAGCTCTGCAGGATGTTATCTTTTTGTGTCACACACGGGGTTTGGAGGAGTTGCATACGCAATGGCAATTATTTGTATAAGAATTGATGCAGAGGCAAATTTTGCATCAACAAATCCACAGTCATTGGTCAGTACACAAACCCCTGATGAATACGTACCATCTCGGGCTTATAATGAAGAAGCACTTAAAATGGGCGATTACCGTGACATCCTAAGCCTTACAAGAGTTCTTGCATACGGTCCCAAAAGCAAAGCAGATGTTGACATCATTATTGACAGGCATGTGATCTCATTAAGTTTATCTCCTCGTGATACTAATTTTCTGATTGAGCATAAAGAATTTCAGTGAATGTCAAAATATATTTTGTGGTGTAAAAAAGTTGTTATTCCTATTTTATTGTTGATTGGTTTATTTTCTTTTTCTATTTAAAAGAAAGTAGGCAAATTGGCGGTACACTTCAACCCAATCTAATACTGTAGCTCTTTTTTTTTTCTCTTTTCCTCGCGATGATACTGACCTTGTACCATTGTTTTAAAGGTGTGCTGGCGCTGGGCATTTACGTGATGATATTCTTTATTATAAGAAAGAACTTGAGAAATTTTCTGATAGTGATGATGAGCATCAAGCTTACCTCATGGATAGGGGTTTCAAGGCTTTGAGGTCAGTTTCCTTTTATCGGCTATTGAATCATAGATACTGTTAGGATTTACTTTTAAGAATGAAAATCGTTAGTATTGAGAATCTCTTCTTTCTTCTCTAGAGGGAATGAAAATAGGCTAATGTGTGGAAACGGGAATGATTTGGATATCAAAATAGGAACACAAGGTTCCTATTATACAGGAAAAAAAGGTTTCCATTCCTTGTGCTACCTTAGTTCTTTGTAATTGCTTGCTCTATTCTTCCTCTGTCTTGGGCCAGTTGGCTCTAGCATTCCGCATCACTAACCACTTTCCTTAATATCTCAAATTTCACAATTTAAATTGACAATCCCAAAATTTTGCCTGGTTCTATTTAATGAGTTCAAGAAGTCGTAATGACAAAATAGTTTCATTATAATGGTTGCTAGTTCATTCGTAGTAGTCTAGTAGAGTGGTGCATGACCATTAGACTTGGATCGAGTATTAGAAAATTGTCAGAGGCACGTTCATGCGCATCAAAGTTGAACATTGCGAGCATGTAGTTAGGTTGTAATATACTGGTTTATCCTTTCAACACCCTTCAAAATTACCGTCTTGTTGGGCACAATATAAATTTGTTCCCCGTAACCATTCACTTCTCTCTCTTTTTCCCACTTTTGCAGGAGATACTTCTTCCTCATCACATTCAGATCCTACCTCTACTGCACGTCTGCAGAAAAGACCAAATTCACAGCGTGGATGCGTGCAAGGCCCGAGCTTGGACATCTTTGTAACAACCTCAGGATCGATAAATGAATCAGGCACAAGACACAACAACATTAGCAGTGTGTGTGTGCGCCAATATTTGTTAAATGTATTTATGTATAGCTAGCGATGTCTGTTACAGCTTGTCCATTATTATAAAGCAAAATACCTATTCTACCCCTGTCCCCTCCTTGCCCAAAAAAGGGAGGGTAGGGTGAGAAAAGTCAGTGAGCTAGGACTTTAGCTTCATCAAGTGCAGGTTTGATTTAGCAACATGTATGTTGTATTATTGTAGTGTAAATTTTTTGAATGAGCAATTGTAGCAAAAGCTCTAAGAAACTTACTCATCACCTTTACTTGCATTGCAGCAGTGAAACATATATGCCATGTTTGTTGATGTTTTGTCAATAATGATTGAATAAGATTTGGGAGATGAGAATTGCTCTTCTTTCCCTTTTATTTGTGTAGAGAAACAAAAGAAGATTCTAATATTTGTATTTTATCATAGGAGAGAACTGTGTTACAAACTTAAAGTAGTGTTTGAATTGAATGGAATAAGAATGTGATTTTCACTTTAGGGTCATTTTCATAAAGAATCAAAATAATAATCCAAACATGGGAAATAAAAATCTCATTCTTAAAATAAAATGTATAATTTGAATGTCAATTCACTTATCAATAACCTCCCAGTAGCGCTTAGGGGTGGCAATTCACGTTAAATTTAACACGGTCTTACTCAACACGTTTAAAGAAACGGGTTAATAGGCAGTATATTTGACTCGTTAGTTTATATGTATCAATATGATATGTTAAAATTTTACATTTTCACTTTTAAATGAATGAATCAATAAACGTAACTTATTTGTAATAATTTAATTAAACGTGTTCAACACGGATATAATCTGATTAAACTAAATGTAAATTTATTTAAATTCTCTTTGGTCCAAATCATCATTTTTAGTTGAGTGATCGGAAAAAAAAAACAAATAAAGAAAATCGGACCAAGTATTCTCGTCCACTTAATTATTATTATTATTATTAGAAAGAGGTCCATTGAAATATGTAAAAGTGATAATTATTAAAGAGTATGATTGAGATTTTTTTTTCTTTAAGAAAATTCATTCATTTTGTTTGAAGAAACAAATGAAAGCTGAATTGGAACTTGGTTTTCTAAAGAAATCATCATCTCCATGTCGCCAACTACTTTATGAAACGAAACTACGTCGTATTGATTATTCAATCTAATTAATTTATTCTCTCCACGCTCGGGAGCTAGAAGATTAGAAACTGCCTTTCCAGATTCTAAAAACCCAGAACCCGCAAAAAAGAGCTTACCCACACACCACACCACACCTCAACAGTGACCAGACTCAGAGACCTCATTCCAACCACAGTTCTTCCTCTTCTTCGGCCCTCAATCCGTCTCCGGCATCTTCTCCGGCGTCTTTTACGTCAGATTCTGAACAGAAACGAAAGAAAACCATACAGCTCGCTGTGCTCACTCATTTTGCCTTTTGCTTGCCTCTCTTTCAGAATCGATTCAGGTTTTTCGTCAAATTCATGGCGATTACTGTTTTTATATCTTAGTAATTACTCACGCACTGTTCAATTTTGTTTTGTGGACTGCTAAGAACTTGCCTTACATCCAGCAGGAAAATTATGCATCGGTACTGATGTTTAGAAGCAACAATGTCGTTGCCAGGATTTTTGAACGCCAAATTCGCACTCCTGCTCCAGGCACCAGTGTATCTTATCTTCTTCTTCTTCTTATGTTCTATTTTTATGCATTTAATGTGCAGTGGCTTTTGTTTGTGTGGTTTTAAACTTTGGAGGTGCTATGTTTAGTCTTGCTACTTCTAGCCTTTCCATTACTTTAGTAGGAGATAGAGATATAAATGTCACTGTTTGTGTTAGTCTTGTTCTCAATGTAGGCCAGCAATAGGCATGGTGCGTTTTTTACAATTCTTGAAAGTTTTGTCTCTTCATTCCATAATAAGGTCATTTCTCGTTTTTTTTTTTGGTGCAAAAATTAAGGATAATTTGATTGATGCTCAACTTTTCTCAAGTGTCCTGCATGGCTTTCGTTTATCAAACTCAAGTTGCTCCATCTGGCTTATATTATGGATATTATTTATTGGTAGTTTATTCATAACTAATTTACTAAGGGACACTCATTTTGGGATGAAAATCTCGGAGAAAGTGCGTACTCCTTTGGGACGAAGGGAGTAAGAGCGAGACTCCATTAAACTTGTTTAAGAGAATACTTCTTTGAGTTCTTGGTGAGATCTGATGTTCCATTATTCTTTTTCTCCTGCAGTCGGTTAGTTGCACAGAAACAGTTATTATTTTTGAACTGGGATATTTTGGCATTGTTGGAGTCTTAAAGGCACTTGGTGTTTTCCCCCTATGGGGCTCATCTAAGTAGGACTTCCAAATTTAGAATGCTACTACTGTTTTGTTATCTATGTAGAGAAACATTAGGAACAATGTGATTTCTGGACCCCTTAGACCTTAGTTAGGATTTCTGTGAGACCTTTGTAATTGGGTAAATATGATGATGTCATGATGATGATGACGAATGAAGTGTTAGGAGAGTTCACCTTCTTGTGTGATTTTTGAGTTGTCTTGTGCTGCTTTTGAGTTGTTTTTTTTTTCCTGTTATAAGACTTGCCTGATCTATTAGAATTAATTCATTGAACATAATTGCTCTTAGATGCAATTCAATGTCCGCAGGTTCTTTGTGCGAGGAGATTTTGCGAGAATTTAGTCCCGAGTTTCACTGTATATGAACTTGAGTGCCCGGACCATTCATTTCGGAAATTTACTGATGATGGTCAGTATCTCATAAGTTTCAGCAGAAATCATCAGGAGCTGATTGTTTATAGGCCAAAATGGCTCACATTTTCTTGTAAAGATGAAGATTGTTATAGCCATGATCTTCCCTCAAAGGCGAAGAGGTTTGATAGCTTTTTTACTGAACTATATTGTGTATCACTTGCTTCCAGCAATGAGCTTATTTGCAAGGACTTCTTTCTTTACTTGGAAAATAATCAATTTGGACTATTTGCTACTTCTACCGCTCAAATTCATGATGCACCTGCTATTGGAGGAGCAATCCAGGGAGTCCCATCAATAGAAAAGATAACGTTTCACCTGTTGAGGTAGGTGTCTACTCTTACTGTTTCATCTATGTTTATTACATTATTCAAATGTTTCCTTTACAATCCATTTTTTTCTAATATTTTTTCTTTTTTACAATTTTAATGTTAATTAGATTGGAAGATGGAGTTATCCTGGATGAGAAGGTCTTTCATAATGATTTTGTTAATTTGGCCCATAACATGGGTGTCTTCTTATATGATGATTTACTGGCAATTGTGTCCCTTCGCTTCCAAACGATACATATTCTCCAAATTAGGGACTCCGGGAACCTTGTTGATGTACGAGCTATTGGGGCATTCTGTCGTGAAGACGATGAACTTTTTCTCAACTCCAATGCTCAGGCAAGTCACATTAATTTTCAAGCTTTTTGATGTAACTTCATTGAAAGATTCCATATTTTCCCCACTAATATTTTCTTCTTTTCCCCCATAGTTCCATTATATTTCATTTTTATCAATCTCAATTTGCTCTTAAGTCCCAACTGTGTGGACTTGTATTGTAAAAACAAAAAGTGAGTAATGAATTTGTGTTGAAGTTAACTCATTTTTCATTTTTGCCCCATCAAAGTAAAGTGGGCTTGTATTTTTTGAGAATTTGCTCTATAAGATAAATAGATTAATTTTTTCTATCCTTTCTTCATTTCTATCAATGTAAAGTGGGCTTGTATTTTTAGAGAATTTGCTCTATAAGATAAATAGATTATTTTTTCTATCCTTTCTTCATTTCTTGATGCTTCCGTATTAGATTTATTAGTAGTAACAACTAACAATGTTCTTTCTATTAGATAGTATTTTCTTCTCCTTTGTTCATTGCTTCATACTTTTATATTAGATTTTTCTAGTGGTTACAATTCAGTTTAATCTAGTGTAAAACAATTCTTGTAGCTTATTCTATTAGCAAATGGATGAATTTTAAATCTAAAATAGATAAATTGTTGATAGTAAGATTGACTCCAACCCAAAAGTTTAAGCTGATTGTCGGAGGGTCCAACTTGTATATAAAGTGGCAACGGACTTCACATGTATATAGTCTGAATCTCTCAATTCTAACTGACAATTTAGTATTGATGACAGGCATTACAGCAGTTGCCTGGGAATCACGGTGAGAATGGTTTACATCAAAACCCTTCAGACAATCCTTTTCTGAGTGGAATAAAACAGCGATTGCTTTCTTTCATATTTCGAGGAATATGGGATGAGGACACAGATCAAAGCGCGGTTTGTACTTCGTGTTTCCAATTTACATTACTTTGCAAGTTCCATAATATTTGATTAGCTATATTCCTTTCACTGTATGCTCTCCCCAAGCTATTCATTATCTAAATAACTTTGGCTGCTCTATTTGTTTTCATTCTGTTTCCAAATGTAGTCACATTTAGCTGCATCCTTGATGTATCTCTTGCATTGGATAAGCTACTAGTTGCTATCTTACATTTATTTCGTTTGCTGCTATTCCTAGTCTTTTTGAAAAAGAAAAAGAAAAGAAAAAGCTCATGGTTCGTGGTCTGGTGAATTCGGCTGTGTATTTTCTATGAAATTATGAACTTCCTTTGCCAAGCCCTTTCCCTTGTAAATAAAAAGTCCATCCCTGCTCATGATCATTAAACAACTTATTGATGTGAATAACTACCATGATTCTGAATATTAATCTGCTCATTGTTTGATCCATAATTTTTAATTAATTGGGTTACTGACAGTGGATTTGGTGACCTAATGGTTGGACTGGTGAGCCAGTGCCTCAGTCCTTTTCTCAGTTCTTGGCTAGCACTGATGTGATAATCATGGTCCAGAGAGAACAATACCTGAAAAGACCAAACACCCACTTTGGATGCTTTCATGAATTGTTAAGAGCTATGCAGCCAATGTATTTTCCTGGAAATCATCTATTTAATTCACTGTTTCTTCATCAAACAGAGGATCCAGAGCCTCAAGAAAAAGTTCTATTTTCACTTTCAAGATTATGTTGATTTGATCATGTGGAAGGTAGGTCTTTACTTATATGTCTTATATATTAATTAATGCTATTTTCTGCCCTCAAAATTATGTGTATGACTTGCTCTTGTTTCTATTTTGTAGCATCATGTATACTATGCAAGTTTTATTCTGCTACTCAAACTATTAATGTAACTAGTTCACATATCATGTGCAGGTACAATTTCTAGATCGGCACCACCTGCTAATGAAGTTTGGTAGTGTGGATGGAGGGGTGAGTTGTTTTTACTCTATCTGGCACACTAAATTCTCAGGACTAGCAAAAAATGGTTAATGCAGGATAGAAACATGACTCATTTGGGGCAAATAAAGTAGTATCTTTATAAAAACCAAGGACAGTGATTAGGTTGGTCATTGAACAGGAACTATCCTACTGGAAGGGTCTGTTTATTTGGTACCATTCACACCATATAGTAAATTCAGTTTCTTTTTGCCTTTCACATATCAGTTTGTTTCATTTTCTATTGCTACTAAAGAGGATCATTTTCTTTTCTTGTGAAGTTATTTTTTGTTTTATAACAAATCTTAATTACTCCCTCCGTCCCGAAATGAGTGTCTTGTTTTCTTTTTAGAAAGTTAGTTATGCATGAATTACCAATAATATCTCTATATTAAGTTAGTTGGTATCCCTCGAGTTTGTTAGAACACATGTAAATGGGGTTACAAGAGTAAATAACATCAACTAACTTTTCCTTAATTTTTCTCAAAATAGAAACCAAGACACTCAATTAGGGACGGAAGGAGTAGTAAACTAGTGATAACGTACCAAGCAAATCATATGCATGTGTCTATTATCCGGTTCCTTCCAAATCATCTTCATTTTTATTTGAAGCCTCATGGCACTTATGATTGTAATATTAACTCATTATTCCCTTCTAGTCAAATATGTTAATTGTATTTCCATTTACATGATTGATTTCTATTTGATAAAGGGGATTATAATGAAATTGCGGCCACTAGTTCAATGCAAACAAATGGTGGTCATTGTTCTTGTTCAAAACTATTTTTTAAAGAAGCTCGTGTGCGCATATGATGTTCTATGACTAGCATTATCATTTACCAATGCTGTATGCCACTGCCCAGTTGGTGACTTGGTGTGTTATTATATCACATACATTTACAATGAATATAGTTAGAAACATGTGGTGATTATACTCCTTTTAAGCTTCAGGTATCAAGAAATACTGATCAACATCCTGCGTTCTTTGCTGTATATAACATGGAGACAACTGAAATTGTTGCCTTCTATCAGGTTTGTTTGCAACACATTTGTACCTGTTGCATGTTATCTAGTGAAATTGAAATGTGTATCTCTGACGTGAATATCACCTTTTTCTATCTGTAGAATTCAGCCGAAGAGCTTTACGATTTGTTTGAACGGTTTTCTGACCACTTCCACGCAACATCAAGAAATTCATTGTACATGAATCTCATATCATCTCACTCAAATAATCTTTATGCTCTTGAGCAACTAAGGTGCCTTAAAAATAAAACCAGCAGCTTCTCACAGGTTTAACTTTCTCCATCCAAATTTCTTATATGCAAATTATTTTACTTGTATGCTTTGAGAAAATATCTCGATAAATTTCTTTCTATAGCATGAGACCAAGATTTATAGTAAGCGTCCTGCTACAGTTTCATTTCTAATATTCCAAAGATGTGCAGTTCGTGAAGAAGATGCTGGGCGTTTTGCCTATCGGCTGTCAGTCACAGAGTCCCTCTCCCTATTTTGACCAATCTCTTTTTCGGTTTGATGAAAAGGTACGGTGTAGACTATGTACCAGTCTTTTTTTAAGTGCCTTTGAACTCTGAGCCTCTGAAAAAATAAAATAAAATCACCAAATTATAACAATCATATTAGTGGAGTAGATAAATCCTCTTAGAGTTAAAGTTAAGCTGATCCTACATCTAAAAAAAAAAATGTTAAGCTGATCTCTGGTGGTCTGTCTCGAGGCTGCCACAGTTAGTTTCTCTATCTTGCTGCGCTGCCACTAACAAAATTAAATTAAAAGTAAAAAAATATTTAAAGAGACTCCAACGAAAACAGATTTAACCCCATAATGATAGTTGGGCTTGTATTTGTAAACTGTTGGAACTTTATATCGATACAGCGCTCAATGCAGGGTCCAAATAATAATTCCATTGATATTATGTTCGATTTAACAGTTTTCAAGATGGTATCAGTGTGTGTCATGCAAATGATTGGTTCTAGACTTTTGGTGATTTAATATTCGCATATGGTACTTTAGCATGATTTCTGACCATTTTAGCTGTCTTGTTGCAGCTTATTTCGGCAACTGATCGGCATAGACA
Organism: Pelargonium citronellum; assembly: GCA_036897665.1. Taxonomy (NCBI): domain Eukaryota; kingdom Viridiplantae; phylum Streptophyta; class Magnoliopsida; order Geraniales; family Geraniaceae; genus Pelargonium; species Pelargonium citronellum. Next base: position 18,687 of record JAYMSZ010000459.1, read on the forward strand.
ATCAACAGACCATCCCATCAAATTCATTTCAAGAAGGCGGCCTTACAACCTCAAATTTAAGATTAAACCAGGTACGATTTTGAGTACCATTCAAAGCAGTTCATGCACTTATTGATGTTCAAATGTCATGCAAATTAAAAGGCATTGTTTCCACACAAAACAATGGCGTATTTTATATGTACTAATTCCATAGTTTCGTTGTTACTTTCAGCTTGGTTCAGGATTGACCTTTAATTCATTATCTTGTTTGAGTTTTGAACTATATGGATCTCAAAATGACGGTTATGATTTTTCGAATAGGTCCTGAAGCGGGTACTATGGATGGTCGAACCAAGAAGATCTCGTCGTTCCTGTTTCATCCATTTTTGCCCCTCGCCCTCTCCATTCAGCAGACTTTGTTCCTGCAGCCTTCAGTTGTGAACATTCACTTCCGGAGATAGATTGAAATTGAGTCAAGAAAGCTAATATTTATTTGGTATAAATTGTAACAGATGTGTATTATCTTTCATTGGTATGTGTTAGATTAACTATATTCCATTACTATGTTTTATCAACTTTGTTAATTTTGCTTAAAATTAGATCATCCTAGTTTCATCCATGAAAATATTTCAAGCACATTTCATGAATAAAAAAAGGGACACGCAACAAGCCTTGTACAATAAACCTTTGATTAGTGTTAAAAAAAGCACTTCAATTTTTAACTTCTGAAGACATAACTGATAATAAGTTGCATAAATTCGAAATATTGTATTGTGATAATTCTCTAGCTTGCTCTTAATAGTTTCAAAGATATTTGGATGAAGAAATAGTTATAAACTAAGTGTTAGCTCAAATCGAGGCATAACTCAAAATCTCACCTTATACCGTCGACAAGAAAAATCGAACCTTACACCTCAAAAGAAATTCAAAACGTTTAAATTGCTTGACTTAACATGTCTTTTTTTTAAGGGATATGTGTACTTCTCATTAATAACTAAACAACCATAAAAGCGTACAAAACAAAACGAACAAAAGGAAAGCACACAAACTGAAGCAAACTAGCCAAAACAAGGAAACTAGCAATAAGGGAACTAAAGAGTAACGATGTCACTTGAAGGAGACTG
>JAYMSZ010000460.1:0-19778 GCA_036897665.1 Pelargonium citronellum
TTGTCACCAAAAGCATAAAAGCCCAAATTTTCACTATTATTGGGTTTTTATCCATGTCAGCCCAATTGTCATTGTTTCTAAGCCTAACTCATGACGACAAGTTTATTTTTTCATGTCACTAAAAGTAAGAATTTTTGTAGTGATGAGTAGATTCTCCTGCCATGTCTTGGTAGCTCTTTACTTTTAAACTCGTTCGGGGTGAAGGCTCACCCAAATTAAAGTTGTCCACTTGGAATTTGTTGGATGAGAAGAAGGTCTACAAGTTATATAATTATATTATGAGAGAGATCATAGATGAATCAAGAATACAAGGAATAATATTATATATAAAGTTTCTTTTGTTTTCAATTGAATGAAGTATTTATACTTACTAATATGGTTGATGATGTGTGATTCATCGATGATGGTGATGTCATATATGGTAAGCTCATAAGTTAACTTGGGGGAATCCTATTCTCAAGCCATTGATCGAGTTTCAGGGCTTTACTTACTTATTGAGTGCATTGAAGAGTAATTTGAGTATGTAAAAGTGTTTATTGGATAGACATGACTTCTTAACAGCTCATACAATATTAATGATGCGAGTGTGACTTTTTTCGGGTACGAGGCATGTGGGCTTACACCCTTCGATGCGTCTAGTGCACATGGGGTGACTTTTTTAGGACATCTTTCAAGGATGAGATTCTCCGAGATACCTCAAGTTTAGCTTCCAAACTACGCTTACAAGGAGGTTCTTGGTTGGACTTCTAAGGTCGAGACTTTTAATGATAGAACTTGTTTGACCTAAAAGTTGTCATCAATTCTAGATGCTAAAGTCTAGGTGCTTTGTCTTTAAATCTTAAGATCCACACTTACTTTTCAATGCACATATGTTGATCTTCCATATACTAAATTAATTTATTATTAATAATTGAATAGTATCAATCCTCTTTTGAAAATGAATTTTGATGTTCTGTAACGTGAAATCGCACAGTTAGTAAGTACTCATCACATAGGACTTTAATCGAATTATAGTCGCTCGTCTTACCATCTAGACAAATATTGATATGACAACCATCAGCTTTGAGTGACAACTATTAGCTTTGATGGTTTGGTATTCATGCAACAATGGGGAATAGTCTTTCACCATAGAAAACAGCAGCTTGCAGCTGCTACAATGTCCTACAACTTCAATTTTGAGGTTAAGGGAATTTCACGACTTTCAGCTGAGCTACACCAAAATTGCTGGAAGTTGTGATTTTCGCTGATTTTTCCAAACAACAGTTGGGATTTGGGGCTACAGCTTTGCTGATGTGGCAGCAGCTTGCAGCTCTCCACAGCCCACCAAACAAGCACTATGTGACTCATCACATGGGAATTTAACCAAATTATAGTTGCTCGCCTTACCATCTGGTCAAAGATTGATATGACACTTCCTATAAATTTAATTTTTGAGTAAAATGTATATCAATTAACTGATATAATTGTCACATCAGTTGCAATTAAAACAACGTAGTTTTAAGTTAAAACCCATAAATCAATAAAATCTCTAACAATTTATGCTGATAACCTCCCTCATCCTCTCCTTCATCAGCCGGCAGCCACCATTCTTGTAAATCTCTACTCTCTATCGCCGCCAACACTCCAAAAAGCTCTTTCCACATATATAGCTATGAACGTAATTCTCCCAATCACAAAAAACATATGATGCCACTACCATAAATAAAATCAAATAAAAGCAAAGTTTGCATAGTGTTAAATCAAACAAAAGAAGACCATATTAATATTTTTCACACAAGCAAGTTAAATGGTAGGAAGCTCACATTTGCAACCTCTCAAATTTATACCAAAGATATCTATTCATGATATTATAAACTAGTCTCAGTACACATGTAACCAATATATATAAGACTTCATTAGAATCATGATCAAATTGATTTGGTGAACAAGTACTGTCAATGCCAAAGAAATGGGATGCCGGCGTGATTAGATCAGTAGAGGGCAAAGAGCTAGAGAGAATCACAGTTGGATGATTGAAAGGAAAGAGAAAATAAGATGAGGTTCATTTTAGGTTTTTTGAACTTTAACTTAAACGGCGTAGTTTTGAGTAAGTGTCTAACTCAAAACTACGTCGTTTTGGCTGTAACTGATGTAACAATTATATCAGTCAACTGATACACATTTTACTCTAAGTTTTTTTATATTAAATATATGTTATACACGTTATAACATGTGCCAAGTATACTAGAATCCAACCCTAATTAAACCTATTTTTCAAACATGAATTTGATTCAATCCAAATTTTAATATTTGTTAACAAACTCTCTAAACATTTTCTTCCATCTATTTCTACACAAAGAAATATTGAATTTGGGAGATTGTACATAGTTTACTATATTTACCAAGTCCCCAATACAGATGCTATTTTTGTTAAGACATACTATTAATATTGAGGGAGTTCAAGTTTTGCCACTAATATCCATAACTATCATAAACCATTAGTTAATATTAGAAGAGCTTAAAAAGCCTATTCCTCCTCATAAAAAAAAAAACTATTAATCAAATACAAATTTCCACACAAGAAAAAAAAAAGAAGAAGAAAAAGAGAGTTATTGATCGGAGAGATCAATCGAGAATTCAACAAAAACTCGGTTGATCATAGAACCTATTCTCAAGCTTAACTTAATTACACCTCTCCGATCCCTCCTCTAAAATAAACAGAAAAAAAAAATGAATCCTCAAAAAACAACAACCATGGCCTCCAATATTGATCGAAACCAATACACCAAACTTGACACATCCGATACAAACAAGAAAAACACCGAAGTCCCGACCGGAGAATCCCCCAAATACGACGACAAGTGGAGAATCACCGAAGTTGCTGTTTTCACAAAATTCTTGGTCGTGTGCTTGTTTTTTGCGATAATGCTCCTAATTTCGTCCCCGGAACCTCCCTCAGTGGAACTAGACTCGTTGTCTGTGCCAAATTTCAACGTATCATCGTTGACCCATTCGATGGTAGACCTAGAGAGTGCCTGGAACATCAACCTGATCATAAAAAACGAGGAATCAAAGTGGAACGGGTCGTATAATGGAATAACATGCACCTTATACGACGAAGAAGCTCGCGGTCTACGACCTCTCGTGGAGACGGACGTAGAGCCTTTCGACTTGGCTCCGGGGGACGAGAAAAGGGTCGAAGTCAACATGGAGGTGCACCAAAAATTGTACAAGAAGGATTTGGAGTTGATGAGCTACGCTCTTAGGGTTTACGTGAAAAGTGCGTTCAAGACTCCTCGGACTGCATGGGTCGTGGGAAAATCATTTTCCCGCGAATTTGCATGCACTGAGTTGAAGATGAGGTTTGAGGGAAATAAGGGGACATTGGTGGACGATGTTCCTAGGATGTGCGAAGAGCGCGAGATTGAGTCCGAGATAGTGTCCGATGAAGATCCTCAAAAATATATATGAACACAAATACAAGGATGGAATTTTGGATTTATTCATGATATTAGAATGATCCGGGTGCAGTCAGAACTTTCTCCTTCCTTCTGATTGAAAAGAGAGAAATTTTTGGAATTAATGTATGTGACAATTTTAATTAATGTGACCTAGCCTTTTTTAATATATAGTTTGGGCTCTTGCTTTTTTGGTCATGTATCACCTATGGTTCTTGTTGTGATTCATTAATTAATGCCAAGTTGTCTTGGTTAAAATATAATTTATACAGTATGATCTATTTTTTCATACTAATTATTAATATCTTACACAAATATGATCAGATTTGTTGGGTCGAATGATTTAATTATTTTGAATTTTTTAAGATCTCGAATTTGAGCCTTTTACCAACAGAATGAGATGTGATATTTGATTTAGTAACGAGATCTACAGGTAGCGCCCCCTGTACATTGATCCAACCCAATGTTGTTTTCAATTTTAGCACTCCAAAAGTGCTAATGTTTTCACAAAATATATCAAAACTATCTATAATAATACATGCCATTAGTTAGAGTTAACAAATTCGTTAAAACTAACTGACATATATTTTTATTGCCCTACTCTGAAGTATATGAAAGGGTCGTTGTTCTTTTCTATTTGCGAATAAAAGCTTTCATGTTCAATCAATAGTCTCTCACGCACTATTTTGGCTAAGGAGTGGGATGAAGGATACAATTCAACTATTATCCATCATAACCAGCCCCTGACTCCTGACACTTCTCATTTTCGAACACTACAGAGTTTTAGTTATTATAGAATATGATCAGAGATGGATTCAGAAATTTCGTTTCGTGGGAGCAAACTATAACAATATTTTTTTTCATCAAACTATTAGGACAAAAAATAAAAATCTTGTGGGTACCAAATTTTAAATTTGATCAAATAATAGACAAATACAAAAATTTTAATGGATAACTACAAAAATTTAATAAAATAATTTTTCTGTGTGGGGGCAGTTGACTCCATAACTCTCCAAGTGGATCCGTCCCTGAATATGATGGAGGTTTTTTAAGTGACAGGACAGGAGGGGGTTGGTAGTTAAAAAGGAACGATATTATCATTGCACAATTCTCTTTTCCTTTACATTGTTCATCGGTTTTGGAGGCTGAAGCACTAGCTCTACTTCATATTTTGTATTTTTGTGTTCATTTCCAGATTAAAGCCTCTATTTTCCTTAATTGTGCATCTGCTTACAGGTGATTTAGAGAGGGAGTTGTTCTTGATATATCCTATAAACATGTTTTTGACATTTTTAGGATTTTGTTTAGCAGCTTCTTTTGTAAATCTGCAATACAGCTTGTAAAGCATGCTTATATAAATCATGCCCATAGATTAGCTTCTTTTAGTAAAGTTGGTGTATCTAAACTTTTGTTGTATAGCTTCTTTTATAATCTTATCGGTAAATGAAACTATCTTTTACTTTTTTAGAAAAAAAATAGTTAATTTAAACCGTCTCATCAAAGAAATGCATGTAAATTTGTTACGAGGCACATGTACATGTTTACCAATGTAGGTAATCAACTACTTATAAATCTTTTCTTAGGCAAATAATGTTCATGTACACTTGTTAGTTGATATATAAATTTGAAATAAACGTATGTACATGTACATTAGTACATATACATAGACTTACTATCGAACTTCAAGAACCAATACTTTTGTATATTTTACATTTTACAAATTTAACTGAATTGAATTGTGGCTGATGTGTACATAAACAACACCACAATTATTATTAGTGCAATTTGCTGTACAACAACCCTAATTACCTCAAATTAACAAAACATCCACAACCTCAGACAAGCAAGTGCACATAGTATATATAAACACATAACATATCTTCAGCGGACAGTTTGTCCCGGCTCATTTCCAAACTCATTTCCGAATCCATCGCGAACGGGGAAGAACCTATTTCCCTAATAAGCGATGGATTCGGACGAGCAAGGACAAGAAAACAGAGCGATATACAACGTGATCCTCGTCTCCGTCACCTTCCTCGCCATAACTTGCGGCCTCTGGATAAACTACAACTCCCCGGCACCCCCTTCCGTGCGCTTGGATTTGTTATCCGCAACATACGCCATCAAACCGGCAGTAAAGTTCCCGCTACGAATCAAATACGATAATGTCACGTATTTCGTGAAGCTCACGGTGAAGAACGAAGAGACCAAGATGAAAGCGACGTTAGAGTATCTTGATATTTGGATAAACACTAGGGTGGGAGCATTTTTGCGTAGTAAATTGGGGCAAAAGCTTACACTCAATGATTACGAGTTAGGGCCGGGGGAGGAAAAAGAGTTTGAGGTAGAGGTGCAGCAAGACCGGCCGGTGAGGATCACGGAGTGGCCAAAACTGCTTGTGAGCGTTTTCGTAAAGGCTCGGTTTCCAGAAACGAAAGATCTGTATGGGCGACCGAGAGTGGCTTATAAGACGCGGGATTGTGCGAATTTGAATGCCACTTTGCACAACGCCACAAACACGGCCACTCTGGAGAACAATCAGCTTCCAAGATGGTGCAATGATGCCTATTAAGCAGTTCTTTTTGTTTTCATCTAATGGAAATTGTATACATTTTCTCGTCGGTGATCATCGTTGTAGTATTCACAATCAAACTGTATAGAAACAAATTTGTTTTGTCTCTGATTGTTAATGGTGCTAAAAATTCAGGCTAATTTGCAATTATCATATGAGAATCAAATAATTGATTCCGCCAGCCAATCTTTAATCCATCAAATGAAAACCAACCTAACCCAGAATCACATATTATACAGCAATCCATCATTTCATGTTTGAATTTTGGATGAAGAAAATCATAGTAAAGCTAACCTTTCAAATCAAATTGACATATAACAAACTTTCTGCTTTTCCCAGTTGATTCAAGGCCATACGGATGGACGATTCACCTTGAAATCATGCAGCAAATGATCGTCATCCACCCCGTGATTCCTACACTGTAGTCAGAGTATGTATACCAGAAACGAGCAAGGTCGGTCAGTTATTTCAGGTTGCACTATTGATATATAAGATTATAAACAGAGTTCCGGAACGACTCGTGTGAAAGAACAAAGATAATTCTCGAATGCTTACAAACTTCCACCACAGTACACACGAGAGCTAAGATGGCGTGCGCTCCCAATTTACCCTACACTAATCTTTCAAATCTGCAAATGAGAAATATACATGTTATTTTGTTTTCCATTTTCTTGATTAACCAGAGCAAGGAAAATGAAGGGAAAAGAGGGAAATGAGACCCCAAATATGAAAAGGAAGTTTCAACTAACATTTCAAAGTTTATCTTATCCAGACAACCGTAAATGTCATTGGAATATATGAACAAGAGTCATTCTTTCCTTGGGTTTTCATCTCAAACAGAAATAGGTTTGTATTAGCCTTGAAATTTATAAAGCGGTGATTGCATTACATACACTTTTCATTTAATTTAGTAGCATCAACCAAAAATGATCCAGTAGAAACTGTTGCAAACAAAATCACAACAGGTTGCAGTTGGACTAGAATTTTCGTTAAGGAATGGCAATGGAAATGAGGAGAGCCATTCTCATGACAAAAAAATCTTAATCCAAACATGGACAATGACAATCTCATTCCCATCCCTAAACAAAAATTCTAATCCAATCGCTACCTAAGAGTCTTCTTTTTAGATTTATAAGCTAATACTCCCTTTTTTCCTTCTTAAAATACTCTATAATAAAAAAGCATGTTGAATGTCTAAAGCATACCTTTTCCAGGGCGGATAATTTGACCACCAAATGCTCCTAAACTTTTCCAAATAGGACTAGCATGCACATGCCACATGTTCTTCATGTTAGATACATGAACCATTCTGTCTAACTTATGTTTATGATTAAAGCTAGACAATCTTCCATTGGCTTCTCTTTGCCAGCCAGAGATTTGAGGAGCAAGGTTATTCCAGCCATCTCCTGCAGCATCTTTTATAGAAAGAAGACCACTGAATCGAGCAAAATCCAATGCACCCTTTTTTGTTGCCACTATAGCTGAAAGAATAGTGCACCAATCTAATGAACAAAAATGGATACAAATACATAACTAGACCAACTAAACGAACACTTATCAAACATTGGAAGTTCTTTTTAATTGTGTGCATCGTTGCCCAGCATAATGACTTTAAGGGCATTCTTGCATGTATACCATAATATTGAATAAAATACACATGAAATAGTTATGTAACAAAATTAAAATTGTACCATTGTATGGACCCTCAAATAGGGAATTTGCTGGAAGACCAATACCTACACCAGCTAGAGTGATCCCAACACTAAATCCAACACCACATCCAGCCCCAACATAACCTATCACCTCAGGCCCAACCCCAGGACCCCATCCAACCCCACAGCCAATGCCTACACCCATGCCCCAAAAGGCTCCAGATGTTGGATGAACAGGGTTCCATCTTTCATATCTCCTAAACAAACCTTTTATAATCATTAGGACCTGAGATCAAAGATAATTAATGAGTAATGGATAAGAAACTATATACTCAACTGACAGACCCATTCTCTCATGAAAAATAAATCGTCTAGTTTAAGTGTTGCAAAAATTCAAAACGCCCAAATCATTGGTAGGAGTTAATTGGTATCATCACAATATTAACACAGAAGACATAATCATCCAGCAAAACTGGCTCAAAAGAGAAAAGATCAGCTCTGCAAATTTATTTTATCTAGAACAAAAGATCCCATATACTAAAACATATGATAGACAAGTTAATTTTTGTAATCATACATCAAGGGCAGACACATTAGAGTTAGCAGCTCCAACCTTTGTAGACAGCAGACTCCATTAACAGATAGAACCAATATGATTAAACTGATCTGCTAAATCCTCCCAATATGTGCTTCATGCGTCTAGTACGCCTCAATATAGGTTGCACAATCGTGACTAGCTCTATCAGTTTCTATTTCGACAACTTAGAACTTTGACGAGCGTACCATCTTTATTAGTTATTCTGGTTTGTACTAGTAGAGAGAAGAGACCTAAGGAAAAAAAAATCAAGCCTAGAGCTAATATTTTACTTTACGATATGCCAACTCCCACTTATGTTTGAGGCACCTAACTAAATATAGTAAGTTAAGAGATCGAAGCCTTCAATCTCATGTCACAAACTCAACATTCATCCATTAGCTTAGGTAAGCAAACAATCAATGCATCTAGTACCAAAACCCAACGTTTTCTGCACAGTTCTGACATCAGCAAACCCCCTCAAGAGTAAACAAAGATAAAAATAGAATCCAACCAGTATTTCCAGAAACATAATCACAGCTATATTGGAAGAAAGTTTGAAAATATTACTGTAATTAAATATGGCCCTAAAACAATTCACAAGCCCACAATCCTCCATCTCCCCAAAAACACAAACTGCACTGTTTCTGCTGGAGTCAAATAAATTGAATCTCATTCTGAAACCAAAACATTTTGTTATCACAATACAAGAACTCAAAAATTATAAAATTATTTCACTCAATTTCACTTCATGCGACCATTTTCCTCATTTTCAGCTCATTGTCCATGATAACAAACACATCAATTCTGAACTATTCCATAGAAACCTCCCTCTCACCATATCCTCATTAATCAATCACTATACTGTATATATTTGTAACTGATAACCCTAAACGTCTCAACAGATTAAGAAACAAAATGAAGTAATTTAAAACGCTGAAGGAAAATAGTAACTACGTTACCATGAAGACGAACTGCTCTCTGAATTCGTACTGCACCTTCTTGTCTCTTATACGAATGTCCTCAGAGACTGGTTTTTTACCGTTGAGTGTGTTCTCTCCGAGTTGCAGTGATGGATAATATCTAAGTGATAACACCAGACCGGAATATTCTCGGAGAATGACCCGGTTGTTGATGTGCGGGGCTCCGTTTTTAACTTGATAGTTGGGTTATTGTTTCTGGTATCTATATAGATTGAGCTTGGGCATGGGCTTGATGTTGGGCTTCAATTTTGTGGGTCCAGTTTCTGGCCCACAAAAAATAAATAAATGCCGTCTCAAATTTCAAAAAACCCGCCATTCGCCGCTACAGATACGGGATACCAGACAGTTGCAACAAATTTGAATTTGAATTTGAATTTGAGAGAGATGAGAAGATCAACTCGCAACCGCAGGACTTCGAGAGCAGTCTCCGATGCTGAGGAGGCGACGCCGTCGCAGGAGGAAAATTCGCCGGAACTGATGAAGCAATTCGCGTTCAGCAGCAGAGCTTCCGTTCTCACCTTCGACAAGGGAACCACGTCCTCCGTCAAGAGGAAGAAGCCAGTCGCTCGCTTCTCTTCTTTGATCGCGTCTCCAGAACATCCACCTCCGCCTCCGTCTCAGCAAAACTTAGCTTCCATCTCCGATCTCAAGAAGCAGGCGTCCTCCTCATTGGAGGATCTCAAGCGCCATATCGACCGCTCTCACTCTGAGATCCTCAAGGATGCTGAAGCCTCTCGCTCTCGTCTCCACAAGCGATTCAAGGTCCTCTCTATCTCTCTCTATAATTGGAAGATTATATTAGCAATTTCATGTGTTTGTTTGTATCTGTGACTCTGTGTAGTAAATTTGGTATCATCAGGGAATGTTGAGCTTAGTACTTGATTTAGTGTATTAAGTTATGAATATATGGTGACTCTCACTCTCCCTATCTCTCTATAAATGAAGACTGTTTACTGGAAGTTTTGAATTGGCGAGTTCTCTTGTTTGTCTCTGTTTGCAATTTAAGAAACAATTGAGCTCTTAGTTGAATTTGCATAGCTAGGTCTGCTTGTTGATCAAGTAAAATAGAAGAGGAAAAGACAACTGAATCTCAAATCTATTCTTTGAGTTGATTTGGTTTTTCAAATTTGGAGAGCTAATGGAACTAGGAGTATATTGTCTTACAACTCATTGGTTATTTGTATGATAAAATGATGGAATATATAGATTTGAAAAAGTGACAACTGTTTTAGTATCTGTTTGTTTAGTGAGAAAACAGAATATTAAATGTTATGTTTCTTCTTCTTTTATTCTTCGGACATCAATTTTAATTAAGTGAATTTATTGCGCTTGACAAGTTGATTGTCAAATTTAGGGTTTAGATTTTGTTTTTTTTTTTCCTTTGCATCTATGAGCACAGAAACTAACTGAATAATTTAAAAAGTGGAGAATATTTGTTCTCGTGAGAATTGCATGAGACAATTGATTTTTTATTTTTTATGGAACGCAATAGAATCACTTTGTAGAATTTTGAAGTAATTTCACTTACAGGTAACCTTATGATACTGTTTATAAAAACTCCTTGTTTTACCATTGTAATCACAAGTCAAGCTGTCACACCAAATCTGTATCACTTTCCTTCCTGCACATAACTTCAATCTTTCAAGTATTCAGTCAATGTAAGCCCAAATTGTTGATGTTGAATACTTCCATAAGTTTTTATGAATGTTCAATAGTTTGTTCTACTGGTAAGACAAACCTAGTTCTAATAAGGTTTGACTTTTCTATATATACAAGGGGCCGAGCCTTGTTTCAGTTGCGTACGTATTGACCTAATCTAAATGTTGAAGGATCATCTACCTCTGATTGCTTCTTCCATATTCCTTGGTTTTTTAGTGTTTGTAGTTTTCCTTTATCAAGTGAAGGGCAGAAATTACACAGATATAGATTGCCAAATCTGTGCTATTATTCGTCACATCATTGTGTAACTTATTGTTCTATTTAAATTCAACAGATTCAGACTCAAGCATCCCAGCAAGTAATGGATGAAGCAGAAAAGGAACACAAGAAGAAGTCTGAGCAGATCAATGAAAGTCTTGAAGCAATGAAGGTGTTTCATTGATTAACCACAATTTTCCCTAGTCTTTAGCAGTCTTAGCTTGTTTCAAATGTATGATAATTGTGATTGTTTTTCTTTTCAGGATTCATATTCTGAGTTCATAGTAGAGGCACAGGCTACCGCTTCTCATGGTAAGTTAATTTTAACTGTAAAAATGAATTAAATAAATTGCTAAATATAGTGTTATACTTAATAAACGGTTAATGGATTGACTGTGTATGTTGGTAGTATTATTATCCTTTAATGAACTTAAGTGTATATTTCTTTGTTATAGCTCATGTATTAAGATAGTTGCAAGTACAACAATTATTGTTTTTCCTGCAGTTCATCAACCATCATTGATTACCATTGTAAAAATAAAAATAAAAAACTCTCTCCTTTCAGTGTGCAAAACATCCATATCTGAACTTTCACAATCCTTAGAGAAAAAGATTGAAGCTCTTCGAAGCCGTATTGGGATTTCATCAGCTTAAACATGGGTTTTCCACATCATTCACGGAAAGAAGTCTCTCGGTAAGCATTTCGATGCTTAAATTAGCATGGGTCCGTGGAACTACTATGCATCTATTCACTTGGAGTGTGTTATATAGCATCATTAGTGCTAAAACTTTTCTTGGTTAATTCAACCTGTAGCAGTTACACTTTCAGAATTTTTTGTCTGAACCCATGTGATAAATGCACAACTACTTTACTAGCTTACCATCAAAAGATCAACTATTTGAAATTTACCAAGATGTTCACTTTTATATCAAATTTGCGGGTAAAATATCTGAAAAGAAAATTTGTACGGATAGAAACATGCAAAAGAGTATGGAAGGAGTTCTGATTATTCAATGATGTTATTGATTGGTGCTTGTGCTATTTTGGATCGGTAAATTTCATTCAAATTTTCTTCTGTGTGTGATACTCTTACTCACTGAAGGAGTTGAATGCTCAGTCACAGAGTATATCTCTTTGAGTGACACAACACAATAAAGTAACTATCATTTTAATTTCCCCTTGTCCCTGCCATAAAAAATTGTCCTCCTATACTATTCTTTTCCCTTGTGTGATACTGATTTCAGTACTCAAATTACCGGAAATATCATTTACCTTGAGTTTATTGTTTCACTTTTTTTGCCACAAAACTTAATGATGATTCTACTAGTATTTGATTTTTCCTCATGTGCCCTCTTATGCTTTGTTATGTTTGATTACACTTCTGTTTCTTTGATTTACTTTCAGTTGAAGACAAGAAAAAGCAATGGGGATCTGGAGATCATTTTCTTTGTAGTAGCTGAGGTTAGGCCAACTGTAGGTTGTTTTGGTTTAAGCGACTTAAAAGAGAGAAAAAGGTGTACGTATCTATCCTGGTTTCATCTTTTGGACTCTACTTTGGATTGCATAAGTTGCACTGTTGCAGTTCATTCATCTTGTATGAACTGTCAAGACATCATATTTTTTTGGGGGCAGTTATGACTTGAAAGATTCTGAATCTCTTGCACCAACCATTACAATAACAGACTGCTGAAACTAAAGTTTGTGCATTTTTTCCTGGTCATATGGTATTTGCCAGAGAATTAACTGCTTCTCAAAATGAATGTCATTCCTGTTAACTAGCATTTGATTTTCCTTTGTATTTTAAAACAATTCTTCTTTTTTAAAATAGATTTGGTATAATTTCTTTTTTAGTTAAGTAAATTAAAAACAACTCATTTCCACCATTTCAATTATTAAAAAAAATGTAACGAAATGAAATAATACATTTACTGATGAATATTTCAATTCTTGACAATTACATCATCAATATTTGTAATATTTGTCAAAAATTCTATAATACAAAATTATAGGTTTAACTGAGTCCCAAATCCCAATCATCAAAAGGTTGCAAAAGATGTTTATTTCTTGTATAATATTGGTTCAAACCCTTCATTCTAGTCATAATCTTTTCATTTTAAGAAAGAGATTTTTTTTTTAATTTTGTTAACGAGAGAACAGGAGTACTAGATAATGGAACACGAGAACAAGAAATCATTGCCGTGAGATAATCAAACTATCACTGTTCCAAAAAAAAACAATATAGTAATGCTGATAGTATAATGTTATTCTAATTTATTATTTAAAAAAAAAAACAAAGTGAATCAGAGAGCTGGCAGATTTTTTCTCATGAACTGATTCCACTGTAAATATTAAGGAAGAGAACTAGTGTGGTTGTGCACTATGATTGGTTTGGTTATAATGACCCGCGTTTTAATATGAAAATATAATAGTTACAAACATCACTGATGTCGTACAAAAATTTATCGGCGCGCGTATTTTTAGTAAACCACTTACAAACTGTATTTGTGTGGTTACAAAACTTATCGGCGCACATTTTTAATAAATCACTTACAAATTGTATAAGTGTAGTTACAAGTTAATATTGGTGCGCGTCACACATGCACTAATGACACACGAAGCGAACAATTCCCAAAAATAAATTTACGAACAAGTGTTGGGATGGGGCGACCAAGGATTGGGCTGTGAGCCCAACTATCAGGTTCCAATAGGCCTAACTCACGTTCACAAAAACTCTCCACACAAGCAGCATCAACCTTATCCCTTTGTGAAGCTCAAGCTCTCTCCAATGTTGATCATGGCGTTGTTTTCTTAGTTTCATTTGTGTTGGACAAAATTGTGAAGCTCTCTTCCACCATGGAGGCGTAAATAAGATTTTCGTTTTACTCGCGTTTTGCAGTATAGATCGGAAACCACAGGGAAGAGAAGCAAATGGCTTCAATTACGTGTGCGGTGAAGCCATCTCCATCATCGTCTTATTCATGGCCCTCCAAGCTCTCTCCGCCACTTTCTTTCTGCCAATCAGCTGACAAGGTACAATTACTGTTTTTTTATGCCTCAAACTGTTGCTCAATCTTCAGTGAGGACCTAATGTCCATGAATTAGCTTGGTGAAGTTTTTTTAGTAGACAAAATAATATTACACTCGCTGCCATTAACAAGGCTGAGTGAAATTACTGAGAAATTTTAATATATATGTTCTCAGATGGATTCAATTTAATGTTTGATTTATGGTGGAAGGTTGTTATTCATCATCAATTGCCTATGCTGTTGATCCATTTTAGTCGTTTCCTTAAGCCATGAATATTGAAAAGAGAGCAATGAGTCTTGGCCATAGAGTTATTGGTTGAGACTCAGCTACACCCACAAATTCAATGGATGGTTGAGTCTCAGTCAATAACTCTATGAATGAGATTCTTTTTTCTTTATTGAATGAGTGTTAACTTGGAATGAGGTAGCTTGAAATGATATTTGTATGAATACTATTTGGCCTTGCAGATTGATGGCAAGATTCGGAGCCAGCACATCACAAGTAATTCAGAAAGGAAAAGCACGACAAAGAAAATTAACAAGACATGCGTATATTCAAGAACTCTACAAGTAAATTCCCCTTGTTTGCATACTCCAACCAAGCAAGTCTCTCAGTTCCCCATCTCCACAACAGAACTTTTTCAGTTTCAAACCCACTTACCGCCACTATTTGCAACCTTGAACAGCCCAAAAGGCTTCGGACCCTCCTCAAAGAAATCCAAGAAAAACAAGAAGTCAAGGAAGAAGTTTAATGTGGAAGAAGAAGAAGAGGAGGAGGAGGAGGAGGAGATAGATCGGGGGGAAGGTGTAATACCAGAGATAGTGACAAACCGGATGATTAGTAGAATGGGTTTCACAGTGGGGATCCCATTGCTTACGGGGATGATGTTTTTCCCGTTGTTTTATTACCTCAAGGTTGTCCTGAAGATTGACGTGCCGAATTGGGTTCCCTTCATTGTATCATTCATCTTCTTTGGGTCAGCTCTCTTGGGGGTAAGCTATGGGATCGTGTCATCCAGTTGGGATCCCATGAGGGAAGGCTCACTTCTAGGTTGGACTGAAGCTCGGAAGAACTGGCCTGTCTTTTGGCAATCTTTCAGGAATGGCGGTAGGTCGGGAAAGAACTAGGATCATGATCATCTGTCTTGTTTGTTTGTTAAGCTCTTGATTTCATTGTTTGTAGTAAAATTTGATGGACAAAATGAATTAGTAAATGCAGATCACTTGCCTCTATTTGATTGTTATGTTTCCCCATTGTCATATGTTTTTGTCAGGTCAAATGCTCAAGAGTATGTTCACTTTTGTGGGCTTTTCGTGATAGGCCGGGCCGTATGGAGAGGCCCAACAATAGATGTAATAAAAATGAGAAAATGAAAAGCATATATGATCGTTAGATCCACGCTCAACACACCCCTTAGGAGAGGGATGAGCTTTAACTATAACTAACCCTCGAATGAGGATTATTCTGTGTGTGGTAAAACAGTTTAAAAGTGCTAATCGCGAGTTTGCGGGCTCTCAGGATCCCTAAACCGTAAAAAGAAGAAGCATATATGATAGGAGCAGAGTGTACGGATGGAGATTAAAGGAAGGGAGAGGTTTAAAAACAAGGACAGTAGAGTTGGGAGTTGGGAGTGTAGTTGGTCTCTTCTTTTAACATAACATAAGATGGGTAATGTTTTGTATCTGAAACAGAAAATCAAAAGGAAAAAACAGGTAATCAAGGGAAATCAAGGCATTGGAAGTAGCAAAAGACTTGGGGATTGAGTGATTGTGATGAGATCTACTTTAGAGTATAGAGTGAGAGAGTGAGAGAGTGAGAGAGAGAGAGAGATCACAAATGACTTTATTTTATAAATAATCACTTTTGGAAGTACAATTTCATTACTTCATTACTCCACAAATCCTTATAATATCACCTAATCATGCATGTTATAGAAAGATAAACAACATCTTATTAAGTGGACCTGTTGATTTGAAATTATTGACTAACCTTTTCTTCTTGAGAAAAATGAATCTATCTATGTGTGATACCCAAATGGTAAGAAAATGGAGGTACAAAAGATGGACACAACAAAGGAACAGAGAATTGAATAAAATAGTGACTTTGTTTTGTTATGTTTCTTTAGACACACATCCACATAGAGAATAGAGATAAAGAGAAGTGAATAAATTAGGAAAGTGTTGCAGGTATTTGAAATATTGTTTGAAAAAACAAAAACCCAAATGAAGTGTTTTGCTACTTCTCCCAATTCCCATGACACAGACAGAGTGAGAGAAGAATAGAATAGCTTTGAAGCTTGACTATGCTTTTCTTGCTTCACAAGATCTTGCATCCATCTTTGCCTAAAGCTTTGCCTCTCTTTTGATTTTCACACGTGGCAATACTGATACTCCCTTTTCTAGAGAGAGAGATAGTACAAGAGACATGGCATTCAGTAACTAATATTCCTTCCACTTCAAAATAAATAGTCTCATTATACTTTTTTTTTAACCAAAGAGATAATGATATTATTGACTCAAATCCGCATTAATGAGCGGGGAAATAAAGTCGGGTGGTTGAGAGCCAATCTATCCGGCAACATCGGATAAAAACACCGTAGACCTAGTTAAAGCATGAGTCACACGGTTCGTAGGCCGGTTAACAAACCCAAAACTAACATTACCCAAACTAGCCACCATAACAATAATATCTTAAATAAACTAAATCAAAGGCACTAGAAACCTCTCATTCGGTTTGTTAAGCACGAATAACTACCAAAGATTCTGATTCCACAATCATATCAGACAGACCTTGACTACGACACCACTCAAGAGCATCCCGAACCGCTAAAGCTTCCACATATCAGACTTCCCTGCAAACCAACCGACCTAACCGCCCCCCCAATAACCGAGCCGTCCTGGTCCCTCAAAATCCAACAAGCACAACTTCGACATTCAATTTCAAACATGACACCATTGACATTAAGTTTTAAGTCGACCTCGCAGAGGCCTTGTCCAAGCAGCATGTCGAGAGACACCAGCCACCGATCCATGCCCAGGAACCACCGTAGAAGAGCTTGACTTCGGCGGCTGAAGAGAATCAAATTTGGGCAGAACTCACGCCTCTCTCATACTATTTGAAACTGAAATCACGTCCTCGGCTCGGCCCCACTTTGCATTCCAAGCTCCATCATTTCGGGATGTCCAGATACCTCAAATAATATAGCAGACTTTTGCCAAAAAAACTAGCATCCTTGAGGGTGTCAAACCAGGAAGAAAAGAAGGAGCTGGAACTAGCATACCTAGCAGCATCTATTAGTTCCCAACATCATACAACAAAAGGCAACTTAACAGGAGATGGTGTACAGTCTCAGGATTAACCCGGCAGCGAGGACAGACAGGATCAACCTCCACTTTACGTTTAATTAAATTAGCAAGAACTGAGAGAGTACCTGACAAGCTTTTCCAAACATAGTGCTTAATATTTGGCTGGACTTGAAATTCCAAACTAACTTCCACAAACCAACATCAGGACAGACCATATCTCCTTAGAGAAAACACACTCCACTTTTAACCGAATACTTGCCACTCTTCTCATATAACCAACATTTGCACAACCCAATGTAATACTATAGATGGCTCGTCTTACCTCAATCAGAAACAAGGACTCAAGCACCAAGTGGGACCAAGCTCTTGATGCCGAGCGGAGCTCCACAACATTTTTATCCGCCCAATCCACTGGAGGAGGAAACTGAATCATAAAATTCAGCAAACTACGGACCCAAGGGATGAGAATATAGCAGTGGGCAAACCATTTCCGATACGCTTATAACAACCTTTAAAGATCAATGAACGTGATTCTCATATGCTTCTCCAAATAAAACTGGGATTGTACCTAATATTCGACTAAAAAAAACTCACCGGGAAGTACCTACTTTTAAAGAACCGGGCAAACAAAGATGTTGGGTCTGCCAATAATCACCAGCATAGGTAAGGAGAGCGCAATTCATGTCATGCAGTGAGCGAAACCCCATTCCCCCGACTAATTTAAGCACACAAAGTCTCTTCCATGATAGCCAATGAATGGACTTAGACTGATTTTTTGAACCCCACCAGTATTGATTAAATATACCTTCAATTTCATAGCAAACTGACTGTGGAAGTTTATAAAAACTCATGATATAGATAGGCATTGCAAGAGCAACCGATTTCAGCATAACTTCCTTTCCGGCACACAATAAAATTCGTTGATTTCCATTCAACAACCGGTCCCTAATCTTATCAACCATCGAAGCAAAAAGCTCACACTTTCGTCAGCCAACATCGACAGGTGCACCTTAAGGGTACCGAAAACCATCCACCTCTCGCACGGTAAGGGTACCAAAAATATCATCTCGCAAAGATAGGTTCACATTGGGACTAAATAAAATGCTGGATTTGTTATAGTTTACAACCTGACCTGACAGGGATT
Organism: Pelargonium citronellum; assembly: GCA_036897665.1. Taxonomy (NCBI): domain Eukaryota; kingdom Viridiplantae; phylum Streptophyta; class Magnoliopsida; order Geraniales; family Geraniaceae; genus Pelargonium; species Pelargonium citronellum. The sequence continues at coordinate 18,613 of JAYMSZ010000460.1, forward strand.
CATGATCTGACAAGATACTCTTTATTGCACTTGCTTCCTGCACTGAAGCCTTGAAAAATAGAATAGCATCGTCCGTGAAGAAAAAGTGGGAGATGCACGGACTATTCCTCGAGATTTTGCACCCACTAATACAGCTATATTCCACTTCTTCCCGATCAAAGCCAAGAGGCTTTCAGCACAAATTAAGAAAAGGTAAGGCGAGATTGGATCACCTTGGCAAAGCCCTCTCATAGGTATAATTTCTTCAAGTCGTTCCCCATTGAATTAAATATGATATCAAACTATTTTTACGCAAATGATGATCTATTGGATCCATTGATCATGAAAACCCATAGCCTGGTGCGCATTCTCTAAATAGTCCTAATTGACTTGATCATAAGCTTTTGCAATGTCGAGCGTCAATGCGACCCAACCCGTCTCTCTTTTCTTCTTTAATCAGATCCAATATAGGATTTCATTCACGATATACACATTATCTGTAATCAAGTGTCCAGGAACAAATGCACTTTAAGACTCCGATAAAAGCTTACCCAAGACCTTCTTGAGTCTATTTGCAAGTGCTTTAGCCAGGATCTTGTAAACCACATTACAGAGGGCAATTGGACGCAATTCTGCCATAGACTTCGGAGTCTTAACTTTCGGGATTGGTGTAATCAATGTGTTATTAAACCCCTGAGAAAAAATACAATCTCAGAGCACCATAGAGCAAACTCGCAAGATATCAGGGCCTACTATATGCCAAAACTTTTAGAAAAAGGCTGGGTTAAAGTCTTCAGAGCCGGGGGCCTTTTCCGGGTGCATCCGAAAAGCTGCCACTCTAATTTCCTCGCTCGAGATGTCAGCAATCAGCCGCACATTCTTCTACTATGAAGCATAATTGGAACCAGTCCACCAACATTAGTGCGCACTGAAGAAAACAATCCTATAGTAACTGACCATTAAAGAGTGATGCGCCTTTTTGACCTGGGGGGTCCAATGTAAGCACACTGGGGGTGTCAAATTTCTTCTAAGTGTCCAACTTTATTAAAGTGTCAAATCTCAAGTCCCGAGTGCTAAGGTAATGAGAGCAAGTCCTAATGTCTCAAGTTCCAACTTCAAGCTAAGGTAACTTCCAGTCGTGTAGACCTGTAGCCTGTGAGAAGAAAACACACCAAAGGAACGAAGAC